>JAJOOF010024754.1:0-12550 GCA_029582545.1 Solanum lignicaule | reverse complement strand
GTATCACACTAAATCTATGTTGATAATTCTTTTCTTGTTGATTACCTCCTTGGTCCGGCAAGTAGCAACAAGGCGAGTTCTAACGCGTGCACTCGTTAAAAAGACTTTTAAATGAAAGAATTATCAATGCATGCAACAACACTATTCAAGAATTGCTTAGTTACTATTCATACTTTGCTAATCGTTCATGGTTCCCACAATCCTAGTTGTGGAGTTTAGTTACCTATAATCATATGAACACAATTCATTGTTTTAAATGAAAGAATTATGAACTTACGTAAGAAGAATAATAAACTCAGAAATTTAACTTGAATTGCAACTCCAAAATCTTTAAAACGATCTTAAGAAATTAATAATTGCTAAAGTTGCAAGTTAATCTCCCAGGTCAAGAACTAGAATGAAAGTAATAATCTACAAACCTAAAAAACGAGGTCTACATGCCCTATTTATAGAAAACAAGTCCTAAATTACAATGGAAACAAAATAAGAAAAGTTTGTTCAGGCACGCGTCTTCATTCCACGAGACTGACTCACGGACCGTCAATGGATCTACGGTCCGTGAGTCCCTTCCGTCAGCCAGGACGTAGTAAATATTTTCAGCTTCCAAAAATCAGCTTTTCTGAAGCAAATGACGGAGCTGCAGTACGGACCGTAGATCGATCTACAGTCCGTCAATCCCTCTCCGTAGCTCCATACTTAGAATCTTCAAAAATCAGGTACTGGAACCCTCGCAGTATCAATCTATAGATCAACAGTACGGTCCGTAGATCAATCTACGAACCGTCAATGGCCACCGTGGTTCCACACTTGGTCAGATTTCCTTGATTTGCCATCCATGCCTTGCCTGATGATCTATGATCACCATCTACGAAGCGTCAATGGACCTACGATCCGTAGATCACCTCCGTAGATGCCCTTTTCTGCATTTCTTTCAGCTGTCTCTTTACTTCTGCGCCTGAACATCTTTCCTGCAAAATATGATAAAAACACATAAAAACCAATACAAAATGGCCCTAGACACACACAACTTGTAAGTGAAATGTATTAGAAATATCGTAAACTCACGTTATATCAATACCCTCAACTTAAATTCGTTGTTTGTCCTTAAGCAACGCACTAAGACTTTAAACGACACTTGTATAAAAGTAAGCATTTCAAGCACATGCAATCACATGGCTCTCTATCCCATTCACTTTTCGGGTGCAAAATTTGTTCTCTTAGACTCGACAAGCTAGTTCATGCTGATCAAACTATGACAACGATCGACCAACCAACACACAACATACACTGTTTCACTATCACCAAAGTACCAACTTTCCGACAATGTAACTAGTGCCCTTACTTCAAACGAAATCTCTTTTCTTTCACACAATGACTATGAATTTTGAGTACAAGGATTCATTCAACTCTCACACTCAGGAATAACTTCAAGTACAGTTAGTGCTTAGTACCATAGGCTTGCCCTTATGTTCACTGCTTAGACTCTCCAAACTAGACTCTAGGATCACTATAGGACTTTCTTGGCTTGTAATGTAGGCTCAAGGTCAGGTGTGGTACATTTGGGTATTTCTTAGTGACTTTCTGCCCTCCTTGACATTACATTAGGGTTTCAACCTATTTTTTTTTTTGACATCCTACCAT
The DNA here is from genome assembly GCA_029582545.1 of Solanum lignicaule. Classification (NCBI taxonomy): domain Eukaryota; kingdom Viridiplantae; phylum Streptophyta; class Magnoliopsida; order Solanales; family Solanaceae; genus Solanum; species Solanum lignicaule. Next base: position 10,909 of record JAJOOF010024754.1, on the reverse strand, counting down.
TTTACCTTCTTTCCCTTGATTTTCTTCAACCATAGATGTGATTTTAGACTTTGTAGCTCTTTATATATATTTTTTTCTTTCAACTTTTTCTTGCATTTTATTCTTTTCTTTAGCTTTCAACAAGTCACATCCTTTCCTCTTTTTTTTTCAACATCAAACTCTTTTCATATCCATTTTTCTTTCGGTTTCCTCTTTCATAGCCACCCTCAACTTATGAATTTTCCATTGGTTGAGGTGCACAATACCCAATGTCGGGTCAGGGCCAAGATTGAAGTTACTTTTTACATTAGCCACTCTCAACTTAGGCTTTTGGCCTAAGTTAAGGTGCACATGTCCAAAGAGGGACCGGGGCCAACATAATCGATTATGGGAAGGTGAGTTCGGAGTTTAGAAAGAAATGGTCTACTTTTAGGCTCAAAGCATTTGGATCAAAAGGAGCATTATTTCATTTGGTTGGATCCTTCTTTTAGGCAATTTGTGGACTTATTAGAACAAGGGCATATGATCACTTCCTAGCCTCTAGAGTGAATTGTCTTAGCAGGACTAATCGGGCAAGTTCTAGTTTTGCACAAAAACTGTTTGAACAATCAACTATTCTCACACACTCTTGGCACATAGTTTCATTATTAGATGATCAGATTACCCAGTTCAAGTTTCAGCGTAAGTCATGCCATCACGTTGATTCATTATCATGTCATGCTCAGAGTCAACACATTCAACTTATCTTAGCCTACAAATTCTAGCACACATCACAAAGTTTGGACGGGTATCATTTTTCATAAGCCATCATGCTTCAGTCTGTTTCATGCTTCTACACATACGATCCTAATGCATGACGGTCAACAGAAATTAAACAATCTCTTGGGGAAAAAGAACACAGGCAAGAAAACCCCAAAGAGAGGATTTATGAGTTGGGTTACTCAGACTTCACCCTATCACTCACAATTCATTTACCCCAGTCCCAACAAAAATAAATGCGATTATTCCCAATGCATACAAAAACAGTAAAAGATAATGGATTGAGTGAAGCAAACCTATGGCGCATTGCACCGAAGAATCATCAACAGACGGGTGGGTCCGGTTTCCCGGAGCCCGCTAGAACCATACTTGGGTCACTCTCAGTAGTGCCCACATCATCCATCATAGCACCCTCAGTAGTGCTATCGGTCACTCTAACCACACCATCAGTGGCGCTCACAATGTCCCTCACGACAGGCGGGACCTCTATAACTGAGGCAGAACTCGATGCCCCTGCAATACTCTCACGCACCTTTTGTTGGCGCAACTCTTCATCTAAAATTGAAGCATTTCTACCCTCCTTCTCCTGCCTACGTTTTCTCTTTTGGGCTTTTTCATCTTCAATGGGACTAGAACGGTGCCTCTTACCTTTGGTATGCGTAGGCTCAGGCCCTTCCTCAGCGATCCCATTGAATAAAGCATCCAGCACCGTATCATCAGCCAACATAGTAGGTGCAGCCTGAGGCTCAACTGTAGGGGTGGTAAGAATGGCATCAACGTCGGCTCGGAGACTGGCTAACTCAGACTGAAAAGAGGATATATCTATGGTCGGGGTTGGTTGCTCGAGGACTCTCAATTCAAAGCCATCGAGACGCTTATTAACGACCTGGATCTTTCGGTCGATCATGCCCTCTATCCATCGCTCCATTCTGGCCTCGGGACAACAACAACTCCTAATGGTGGTGTGGACTGGGATGAGCTAGGAGCCCTACTAGCGGCCTGGGAAGAGGAGGCCGGGATAGTATCGGTCTGATCTGGTATAATGGGGTCAACACCCTGTGTCTGCCCCACCGTGTCTGCAAGATCTGCGCCCAATGGAGGTACCTCAACCTGAGGCTCTCTGCGAGGTGCCGCCACATTTGCCTCATCTCGAATGAGGCCTATATCTAAAGTCCCTATAGGGTGGATCAACCTATCACAATGCCAAATCGGCACTCCAGAGTCCCGACACAATTGAAAAATCAAACATGGAAAGGGGTAAGTAGTGGAGGTCTTGAATGCCCTCTCGTGAATCTCTGCCAGCAGCATGCGGGGAAAGTCAATCTCCAATCCTGCTACCAATGCTGCAACCATGACCGTTCTGTACCATGTGAGTTGGTTGTCAGCTTTTGTAGGTGACACCCTGTTACGCACTAACAACCAGAAGAACTTGGCCACAAAATTTAATGTGGCCTTTCGGATACCCAACCGTGGTGTGGCGACCTACTCTGCACGCTCGCCATCTGCAGCAATGTACTTAGCCAACCATAGTATAACAACCTCTCGCTGCTCAGCATTTCTCTGGAAAGCGCCGCTCCACACAATGTCCCATCTGTAATCAAATTCCGCTGTGTTTAGTGACTAAGAGTGACCTGTGGTAAGACCATAAAGAAAGCGGCTGATGGTGGCATGTGATATGTCCACCGGACAACCATAGACCATAGTGGAAGTGAGAGGGTCCTGGGCTATGGGCACTGCTTGGAGATCGAACCACGGAGAGTGGCGGCATAGGAGGCGTAGAACTCCCGTACAATCTCTTCACTATAAGTCCCTGGGTCTCGAGCCATCCAGTAACACTTGTGAAGGTTAAAAAGTTGGTGGATGTTGAGGACAATGTGCAAGCTCCTTGTGAGGACTCTGCGCTCCTCTATAATAAGTCGGGCCATCTTCTCTTTGTAATTTTTCATCTTGGCATCCCGATAGATTTGCTATTGGCCCTCAACACACCATCTGTTTGGCTTGTCGGCCACTGGAATAGGGTCATCATTCCTTGGTACGGGTACTAACTCTGAGCTAGTGGCCTTATCAGATGAGGCTGCTTATTCATTCTGGCCGGACCCTGTGGTTGACTTGGCATTGGACCCCGAAGCATGGGCAGACTCGGACCCTGAAGCATGGCTAGACTCAGAGCCCGAAGCATGGGCAGACTCGGAGCCAGTCGTAGACCGAGTAGCTGAATTGGAAGCAGCCCCAGTTGGTGACCCGATCAGTATGTGCTCCTCATCAAACTGGGAGACAGTGACTACATCGGGAATCACCTTCCGGGGGGTGCGTTTGGTGGCTCGGGGTGCAGTGGGAGAAGTCCTTGTGTTGGAATGAATGTATGCTGGATCTTTTTCTGTGTCCATGTCCCCATCGATTAACTTGAAGCTAGGAGCAACAAATTTTGACTTGCCCTGTTTTGAATATGTGACTAGCTTCTTGGGTGCCATCGTACCTGAGGAAACGATATTAGTGCCAAAACTAACTATAAACACACTCAAAAAAAATTTAGAACTAAAAACGAACAGTAACAAAGACCCAAAAAAATTACAGACAGTGGCTACAATGGTCATCCACGGAGGGGACCTACGGTCCGTAGACTGATCTACGGTCCGTGGAACCCTTCCGTGGATTAGAGGACCAACAATATTTGTTGCAGATAGAAACCACGGATGTACAATCTACGGACCGTAGTCCACATCCGTAATTTCACACTTGGTGAAATTTTCAAGTGCATCCACCAACTAACCTAATCTACGGTCCGTAGATTGATCTACGGTTCGTAGACGGGGTATTGTGGATGTGACCTGTGCCAGGTTTCAGCCATTCTTTATTTTCAAGCCCATATCTTATACCATTTTCAACAATATCCTAGTCTAACCATGGATTTCAACATTTAATCATGCTAGTTTGTCATTCTCAGGATTTCGGTTAATCATTTTAACCAGTGTTTAAGACAAACTCTGGAAACCTAAGTCGAAACTTACATTTAGACTTATAATCACATACAACAAGGCAACATAATCACTATATATCGTTCTAAGGGTATTGTAACTTCCAATTTTATTATGCAATTTCATCTAACAATTACCCAAGGTCAAGACCCAATCCCTGACTTTCTTTAATCTATCAATGAATCAAAATTCAAAGTGAAGAGAACGTTTATTACCTTACAGCAACGGGAATGGGGTGATTGTGTGATGACAGATGCTTTCAAGGCCAAAAACCACCTCTTCGTTACTAACCCAAACACTAGACCCTTTTGTGGAATACGGAATGAGTAGTATTCGGAATGGAAAGAAATCGTGGGAATTATGGGGGAATGGAAGGGATGATTTTATGGGGGAGTTATGGAGTTATTTAGGGGAGTAATTTAAGGAGTATAGGAAGTTATGAAACGGTTTGAGGGTAAATGGAGAGAAGTGGAATGATTTAAAATTAGGAGATTTTAAATAAGGGGGTAAGGGTCGGGTCAGACAGAATTAGGGTTTTGGACCCATGAGACCTCGTCTACGGTCCGTGGGTCGATCTACGGTCCGTAGATTGGGACCGTAGATCACTGTTAACACTTGGAGAAGTTTAGGGGCTTACCTGGGATCTACGGACACCATCCATGGTCCGTGGATGGATCGACGGACCGTCGGTGGGGTCCGTAGATCTCTGCACCAGACCATTTTCTGCAGAATTTTCATAGCGTACCTGCACATGTAGTAACCATTAGGCTATTCTTTTTACATTTTCTGGATACTTTTTAAACACGGACCCTATGCTAATTCTAGCCAACACTAAAAAAAAACTAAAACACCTATCTAAATTAATACAGAGAATCAACTAAACACAGAAACTGCTAGATGGAAAACAAAAAACCTATTGTTGGCTAGATTGTACATCTTGGGTTGCCTCCCAAGCAGCGCTTGATTTAACGTCGCGGCACGACGCATGCCTCTTGATTACTCAGATTTCATCAAGATGATAGGCCTCCACAACCTCTTGCACACTTTCTGCGTTTCCCAAATAGATCTTGTTCTGTTACTGTTCTCAAGCTCAACCGTTCCATGGGGAAGCACTTTTGTGAGCAAAAATGGCCCGGTCCATTTGGATTTGAGTTTGCCTGGAAACAAGCGCAACATAGAGTTGAATAGAAGCACAAGATCACCCACAACAAATTCTCATTTTTCAATTCTTTGATCATGATACCTCTTCATCTTCTCTTTGTACAAGGCTGAACTTTCATAAGCTTTTAGGCGAAACTCATCAAACATATTCAAGTCATTCATTCTTTGATTAGATGCGGCGCCTCAATCCAAATTTAACTTCTTCATCACCCACAAAGCCTTATGCTCTAGTTCTACCGGTAAATGGCAAGATTTCCCATGTACTAGTTGGTAAGAAGACATACCTATGGGAGTTTTGTATGCAGTGCGATAGGCCCACAGAGCGTCATCAAGCTTCCTTGACCAATCCATTCTATTAGCATTCACAGTCTTCGCCAAAATCTGTTTAATCTCTCTGTTGGACACTTCAACTTGCCCACTAGTCTGCGGATGGTAAGGAGTGGCTACATTGTGGCAGACACCATATTTCTCAAGTAGCGCCTTGAACAACTTATTACAAAAGTGGGAACCTCCATCGTTGATAATTGCCCTCGGTGTACCAAATCTGGAGAAGATATTCTTTTTCAAGAATGCGGTGACACATTTACCTTCATTGTTGGGGAGCGCAAATGCTTCCACCCACTTCGATACATAATCAACCGCAACAAGAATATACTTCATCGCATGTGAACTCACAAATGGACCCATAAAATCAATGCCCTATACATCAAACAACTCTATCACCAATATAGGATTCATAGGAAACTCTTGCCTCTTTGAAATCCCTCATTCTCTTTGGCAACGATCACAAGACTTGGCGAAATCATGAGCATCTTGGTGGATAGTAGGCCAGTAGTAACCACACTACAAAATCTTATGTGCAGTTCGAATACCACTATGATGCCCACCAACAGGCGATGAATGACATGTTTCAAGTACACTCAACATCTCAACCTCGAGCACACATCGACGAATAATCCCATCAGCACAACTACGATATAAGTAAGGCTCATCTCAAAAGAATTTCTTCACATCATGCATAAGCTTTTTCCTTTGGTGAAAAGACAAATTCGGGGGCACAATATCGCTTGCCAAATAATTAGCAAAGTCTGCAAACCAAGGAATCAGATCATGAGAAGCAGCTAATACCTGTTCATCTGGAAAAACATCATTAATTTCAGCCCCATTACCAAGCTTTAACATAGTCTCTTCCTCCAATCTGGACAAGTGATCGGCAACTTGATTTTCGGTCCCCTTTCTATCCTTTACCACAAAATCAAACTCTTGCAACAACAATACCCATCTAATCAGCCTCGGTTTTGCATCCTTCTTCGCCATCAAATACCTCAATGCAGAATGGTCAGTATGCACTATGACCTTAGTACCAAGCAGGTAGGATCAAAATTTTTCGAATGCGAAAAACACTACAAGAAGTTCTTTTTCAGTCACAGTATAATTCTTTTGGGCCACATTTAGAGCTTTGCTAGCATAGTAAATAAGATGGAGAATTTTCTCTCGCCTCTGTCCTAATACTACACCTAGCGTCACTCCACTCGCATCACACATTACCTTAAACGGTTGTCCCCAATTCGGTGAAATAATGATAGGTGCAGTAACCAACTTCTCCTTCAACTCGCCAAATGCTCTCAGACAAGCATCATCAAAATCAAACTTATACTCCTTTTCGAGTAGTTTGCACAATAGATGTGCAATTTTGGAGAAATATTTGATGAACCTCCTATAGAAACCTACATGCCCAAGAAAACTTCGAACTCTTTTTACAGAGTTAGATGGTGGAAGCTTTTCAATTACTTCTACCTTTGCTCTATCAACCTCTATGCCCTTCTCTGAAATCGATGACCCAGAACTATCCCTTCTTTCACCATAAAGTGGCACTTCTCCCAATTCAGCACCAGATTGCAATCTTCATACCTTTTCAGTACCTCAGCAAAATGATTTAGACATCGATCAAAAGAGTCACCTGCCACAGAGAAATCATCCATAAATATCTCAATAGTGTCCTCCACCATATCAGAGAATATTGATATCATGCAATGCTGGAAGGTCGCTGGAGCATTGCACAACCCAAAGGGCATCCGTTTGAAGGCAAAAGTCCCATAAGGGCAAGTGAGGTGGTTTTCTCTTGGTCCTCCGGAGCTATAGAAATCTGATTGTAGCTCGAATAACCATAAAAAAAATAATACCAACCCTTACCAGCAAGTCTATCTAACATCTGATCCATGAATAACATAGGGAAATGGTCCTTTTCTGTCCAAGCATTTAGCTTTCGATAGTCCATGCAGACTCTCCATCCAGTCACGGGCCGCATCAGAACAAGCTCATTTCTCTCATTAGGCACCACAGTAATCCCACCTTTCTTGGGCATACCCAACTACTATGTGCAATGAGATAGATAACTCCAGCATCCAACCACTTGATGATCTCCTTTTTAACTACTTCTTGCATATGTGGATTTAATCTTCTTTGGTGCTCAATACTAGGTTTGTGATCTGGCATGAGTTGGATTTTGTGGGAACAAATACCAGGAGGAATCCCAATAATATCCACAATAGTCCACCCAATAGCTCGCTTGAACCTCTTTAACATAGTCACCAAGCACTCTACTTTTCTCGCATTTTGATCTGCCGCAATGATGACCGGCAAAGTGTTATCTCTACCCAAGAATACATACCTCAAATGTGGTGGTAGAGCCTTAAGCTCCAATTTCGGTGCCTCCACAATAGATGGTCTCGTTGGTGGAGACTCACGATTCTTCATGTCTAATTCATACTTCTTTTGTTTTGATCGATATTCATACATATCTAGTGCAACTACCAACTCATCGTACTCTTCAATACAATCACCATCGAAATTCATCATAACTGCTGCTAGTGCCTCAACACCAAGTCGCTCTTCAATTTGCACTTCTGTTCCACTCTCAACTCTGTAAGTTATATCAGATACCGTTTAGAGCTCACCACTCTGCTTCATGGACCTACAAATATTGAAAGTTGCTTATTCATTGTTCAGTCTGAACTTCATCTGTCCCTTCTCCATATCAACTAATGCACGACCTGTGGCAAGGAATGGTCTCCCAAGGATGATGGGAACATCAAAATCAACCTCACAGTCAAGAATCGCAAAATCCACTGGAAAGATGAACGACTCCACTTTTACTAGCACATCATGGAGTACACCAATAGGCCTTTTCACGGTTCGATCGGCCATAAGTAGCCGCATCGTAGTAGGCTTTGGATCCCCTAAACCCAACTTCTTATAAATAGACAATGGCATGAGGTTGATGCTAGCACCAAGATCACACAATGACTTAGCAAAGTGTAACAACTCTATAATACATGGGATCGTGAAAGCACCAGGGTGTTCCTTCTTCTGTACAAGACATCTTGTAGCAATAGCGCTACAATGCTGCAATCTATCATCATCTTCAAAACTCACAGACATTTTCTTTGTCACCATATTTTTCATAAACTTTGCATACCCAAACATTTGCTCCAAAGCCTCTATCAAAGGAACATTGATGGAAAACTGCTTCAACATAGTAATAAACCCGCGATATTTACCATCTTCAGTCTTCTTCACTAACCTCAGTGGAAAAGGTGGTGGAGGTCTAGGTATAGGGACCACTTTCTGAGATATCTCCGCTTCTTTCTGTCGCATTCTTAGACTCTTTCCTAACTTCTACCACATCATCTTCTTTTCTAATCTCAACATCCACCATAGACGACATAGGTGGATCTATGGTTTGCTTACCCCCTCGAGTAGTAACTGTCATACAATGACCATTATTCTTTGGATTCTGGACGGTGTTGCTAGGAAGAGTGCCAGGTTGACATAGGTTCACTGTAGTAGACAACTGAGTCATCTGCTGCTCTAGATGCTTTATTGATACTGCATGGGCATCAACCTTTTGACCAATACTAGATAAGTCATTTCTCATCTCCTTCACATTCTCATCAGTTGCATCAAACCTTCTCATCATCTTATGCATCATATCTTTAATACGCGCCATATTGCCTCCAGCTTCCCTAGTACCAGATTCCCAATTTTGAGGAGGAACATAGGGTCCAACCCGATCATTTCTGTTGCCATAGTTTTTCCGGTTGTAGTTGTTATCGCGATTGAAGTTCCCATCCCGGACATATTAACCCTCTCGGTTGTAGTTGCCATATTTCCGACCTTGGTTTCCTTGACCTTGGCGCCAATTTTCCGTGTTGGATCCTTGGGCGTTTGGTCGGAAACCCCCCGTCTGATCATTCACCGTATAAGCATCATCTTCATAGTAACACTCTTCAATTGGTGGTGGCGTTCTAGTCAAGTAATTCACATCATTTACCTTCTTCGCACCTCCGCTCACATGCTTCAATCCCAACCCCAACTCGGTCCTCATCTGAGCCATCTCCTCACAAATCTCCTCTGCATACTGGTTGTTCGTAGCATGAACGACAAATGTGTTTCTCCTAGTATCCGACCTCCTAGTGCTCCATGCTTTATTGTTGCGAGAGATCTTCTCCAATTTTTCTGCAATCTACGCATATGTGCACTCACCATATGATCCTCCAACAATAGTATCAAGCACTGCTTTATTGTTGTCATTTTGACCTCGATAGAAATATTCCTTCAGCGACTCATCATCAATACGGTGATTCGGAACAACTCTTACAAATGCAGTGAATCTGTCCCAAGAGCTACTCACAAACTCTCCAAGTAATGCTACAAAATTATTGACCCTATCTTTGTGATTGAGCTTCTTGGACACTGGATAATATCTTGCTAAGAACACATCCTTCAGTTGTTCCCATGTTTATATTGAGTTATAAAGAAGCTCAGTGAACCATACAGCAGCATCACCTGTCAGTGATAGAGGGAACACTCGTAACCCGATGACATCCATATCCAAGTCTGGTCGACCCACACAACTCTTGCAAACCACCCTTAGCTTGGCTATGTGAGCATGTAGGTCCTTCGATGGCAAACCCGAGAATAAGCCCCTCGCTGTAAACATCTGCATTAAGCTACTGGTCACTACAAATGTGTGCCCCGGAGGCAAATGAGGTAGGACAAGAGGTCCATCTGAGTCAACAATGTTTACGTTGCCCATATAGTTGTCATGCAGTCGTGGGCCTGGTGGGCTATGCACCCTCACTGCATCTCCCAATTGATTTTCAGCTAGAACCTGGTTGTCTCCCCCAACCACTCTCGGGGGCTGCAACTCAACTTTATCACCTAGGTTGCCTCCGATAGGATTAACTTGAACTCCTTGATTGTTCATTCTTCGCAAAGTTTGGTTCAACTCTGGATCGTAAGGAATAAGTGGTTCACCTTGGCTCCGTGTGCTTGGCATACACTGGAGTCAGAACCTGAGAGAGACAAAAAGAAAAAGAAAAAGTAAAATTAGGAAATATTTGACCAAAGTTCAATAATGTAGTTAAAATTAATCTAAAAGCCAAATTTCCCGGCAGCGACGCCAAAATTTGATACACTCAAATTACACCTCCCTAAAAAAGCATAAGTGATCATTATCAAGTAAAGAACCCAACTTGTAGGTTGGGGTCGATCCCACGAGGAAAATGGTTTAGACTTAACTTTAACCAACAATTATATTCGTTTACTTAAATTACTTCCAGAAACAAGTAATTAAATGGGGGGGGGGGGGTTTGTGGAACAACTTGTAAGAATTCAGTAAGTAATCAGTAAACAAAAGTCAATTTCGGTTGTTATCAAGATGAGAGAATTAACTAGGGTATACGTGTTCCCCACAAGCTCATAACACAGTAATCCTAGTAATAGCAATCATTTCCTAGTGTACTACATGCAAAGTGATAAGTTAGGTATCTCTAAATCCTTAGTCTGGCATCTAGAGAATTTCACCCCGCACCTTGGTCCGGCTACGTGTGTATAACTTACTAACCCTTACCTTTACCTCATATTAGACATCACATCGATGTTTGGATTAGTTATTACTTCGCACCAATCGACACTAGCCTATTAGATAGTATCACACTAAATCTATGTTGATAATTCTTTTCTTGTTGATT
>JAJOOF010024753.1:0-15097 GCA_029582545.1 Solanum lignicaule | reverse complement strand
CATTTTCCTCGTGGGATCGACCCCAACCTACAAGTTGGGTTCTTTACTTGATAACGATCACTTATACTTCTTTAGGGAGGTGTAATTTGAGCGTATCATCCGCTCCTGCACGTGAGGGACTATATTAAAGACTAACATACGACAACTTATATATGTTTGATTTTTTTTTATTGAATTAAAGCTTGATTAATAAATCTTGTATTTTTTAAGAATATCTTTGTGATAGTGTATTAGTATTATGAGATTTTATAATTTTTTGTTTATTTGGTAAAATTGTATAAAGAATTGGAACAATTTTAGTAATTTTACAACTTATGGGGGTTTTTTATGTTTATGAGAAAACATACAACATAAAAAGTCTAAATGCATGTCCAAACAAAACTTCAACTTTATTTCATGATTTCAAATTGCATGGCCTAACGGCGACCTAAGTAAGTTTACTGTTCTATGAAGTTAAGTTTTCAATCAATGAACATGAATTAATTTATTTTGATTAATTAATTTAACCAATAAACATGAATTATTTACTTAATTTTTCTATGTTAGTCAAATATATATTTTCAAGGCTAATAAATTACAAGTGTGAAAAAATAAATAGTAGTACCATTTATGCATTGATTTTGTAAAATAACAATATCAAGAATCATTTATTTTAACAAGAACGATATATAAATAGAAATAGATCAAGTATCATTGTTACTTTTGTGAAATTACACTAAATATATTGATATTGTTGATTTCAAATAGTGACAAACTATGATATGGTTTCTTATTTACCGTTATGGTAAGATTTTGCTATCAGAAATGCACGTTAAAAGTTCAACAAAGTCGTCACAGATACCGACAATTCGAGAAAAGATAAAGAAAAGGGAAAAAAAATGGAACTAAAGCTTTCAGTACTAATTACAGAGTGAAGCCAGCGACAAGTCCCACCTCCCACCCCCTCTCATAGAGTGAGGATTTCTGAGCCTAAAAATGGCGAAGGACACTTTTAGATATGAAATTTACTCTTTAAGGATTTCGTTGTCTGGGGTGTTAGGTCCTCATTTGATAGCTGATGCAAGTTGTTTTTGCTTGTAGTGTTGTTTGTTCTGCTACTTTTCGATCTAGCTGTTAGTTTGTTCAATTTCTTCAGATCCGAACGGTGTTTGTTTTCATTGGCGTCAAGTGATGTTGGACTTGGCAAAGCTACTGTTCTTCCCGTGTTGTGCTAGTGAGTTCTTTTGCTTCTCTAGGTTTTAAGCTGTATTTTAGGTTTTTTCTAGTGTGTTCTGGTTGCTGCTGTAGTAGTATTCCGTATAAATTGTGTAATGGGAACTGTTTGTTGATGCCTTTTCGACTGAATTTTAGTTTCTTACTGATTTAATTGGTTGATTTAGGGTTAATTACTAGAAAATTGATCTGTTTGTAAAATTTATGAAGTATTAAAATTGCAGTTGGAAGCTTGAGGGTAAATGATTTACTGCATTATTTTCTGCCGAAACTAGTTATCGGAATCTAGTGTTTATTGTTTGAGTTGTGAGCTGGCAATGCGAAAGAAGAGACCAGGAGGGGTTGCTCAGATGGTAAGCACCCTCCACCTCTAACCTAAGGTTGTGAGAACCAAAATGATGGGAGCTCCTAGGGAGGGGGGTAAAAGAAAGCGAAAGAAAGAAGAATCTCATTAGATTGTGTGTATTCATGTGCAAAAGGAAATTACCTGTTGGAGCAGATTTGAAGGAAAAATAGCAGCTGGTCATAGTTTAGAATACTAATGCCAGTACTGTCACAAATCTCTAAGGAACCAAGAAAAGGAATGGCTCCTGAACAGGAATTGCAGGGAATGCTAAAGAGAAGAAGCTAGAGAGGTAGAGAGAGGCATATTGATATTATTTCACATTAATCCCCAATGTACAAGTCCCTTTAGTTTATACCACAATCAAGCAGCTAAACTGCCAACTGACTTAATTCCCCTATAACGGATTAACTGATATGTTGTTACATTTACAAGGTATGACAATTACAAGTACACCGCTCAATACTGACTACTCATCTCCGATTTGAAATTGAATATAACATATATAAAGTGGAAAATGTATACAAAGTGAATATATTGATAGCATTTCTCAACTCCTCACAGGCTTAGGTTGAATATCTTCTGCATATACTTTTTGTACACCCAACATTATCTTGATGTTGGTTTTCACTATTAATGATGTCCTTAATTTTAGTATGAGAAAGTGATGCAAAATTAGTTACTTCTCAGTTTCAAAACAGTGTGTCTCATAGAATTGAAGGTTTAAACAGTGTGATTCTTTGGAGAAGACTAGAACATTGTTGCATTTCCTTCCAATTCTGAACAAACAGAAATATTAAGGCCTATGTATTTGTAGATTTGTCTGGAACCTCAATGGATTGTGCAAGGTATTACCCTTCATTAAGGCTTGCTTTACCGTAATTTTCTTGACTTGTCATAGAAAATAGTGTGTAGGATGTTAAACTAAACTGCATTTTGTTGTTATGTTTTTGGTGTAATCAATTATACTCAAATGACACCGCCTCTATAGTTGATGTTTTAGACTCAATATAGAAATAGAGTAGGAGTGTCTAGAGTGCATTTGTATATAAGGTTTGAGTACAACCCATGTACTTTTGTGATATAGTACAACGTTACCATTTTCAAAAAAAATAAAATAAAATTTCTTGACTTGTTTCTCATCCACCATGTACACACTTTAGTGGGGCCATCTCCATTTTTCACCTTTGCCTAAATCTCTTTTTTCTTTTTGAGGATGTTTGAGACAATCATTTATTTCTTCCTTTTAAATGCAAACTCTTAAAAGTTAGAATGGAGTAATTAATTGTGACCAACTTGACTATTTCATCTCTGATAGATGTTTTTTGGTTGTATTGATGTTGTTTTAGCTGCAATCTGTGCTCATTATTCAATTATGTTGGTGTTAACTTCATTTGTCTTACTTCTTGTTAAAATGAATTTCAGGGGTATCAAAGAGGGGCCAATCTTTGAAGCCGAAGCATTTAACCATTCTATTTTATGTCTTGTGCATCACTAATGCTGAGTTGCCTGATAAGCCATTTGAGCAACAACCTGTTTCTCCAGTCAATAAACCTGTTGAAGCACCTGGCATACCTGATCTGCCCCTGCCGGCGAATGTACCTGGTTTTCATAGACAGTATAGGAAACATTCTCCTCATGGTGCGCCATGGCTTAGGCTAGCTCCTGCTCAGCCTCCTGATTATGGTCCTTTAGTAACTGCTGCGCACGCTCCTTCCAGTTCCAGCTTATCGAAGCCATCAATGAAGAAAAATGGATTGGTGCCTCCTAGTGCTGGCCTTGCACCACCGCAATCCAGTCCTAGTACTCTACCCACTGGTTTGGCTCAGCCACCACTTTCTCCTCACACTTCCAGTAAGAATCTTTCTTCTTAATGAATTTCGACGGATGCCTGCTGCAGCCTAGCTTATATATGTCTTATTTCCCCCATTCTCACAAAAAAGACCCAGGGGAGAGCAGCAGGCAGTAATAGATACGAGGGTCATAATTTTGGGGATATACATTATAATATATAGGGAAGGATAGCTTCATAAGTGGAAAATACATAAAAAGTACCATTAACCATTTGATTTTAGAAATAAAGAGTGGTTGGATTGAAATTGGTACCATTTCTGGTTTTGTATGTACTGGCCTTTGGTTTTGTTTCTGGAAACAATTGTGAGTGATTGGATTTATGTTCTGGAGGAGTTGGGTTCAAAAAGTGATGGTGTTTGGATTTATTTGTTTCCAGAATCTATGAATTATAAACTTTTGAAACTAATCTCTCAAGCTGAAGATATTTTACACTTCCATATGGTTAGAAATTACAAATAAAAATCAGCTACATTTCTTAAATTGCTGCCAAACTTACCTACGAATAGGTGAAAAATCATAGAGCACTACTTTCTCTCTAGGAGGGAAATAACAAAAAAGTGAGTGGGGTGGGGGTTGGTGACGGGGACAGTTCATAAATCTAATAAGTGTTTGATACTGAAATGCAAGGACCTGAATGAAAAAGAGGGCATAGCTTAATGTTGAGAAATCAGAATCCGTTGTTGGTTTTGTTTTGAAAAGCTGATTTCCAAAAACGACTGTTAAAAAGTGTTTGATACTGAAGTGCAAGGACCTGAATGAAAAAGAGGGCACAGTTTAATGTTGAGAAATCAGAATCCATTGTTGGTTTTGTTCGGAAAAGCTGATTTGCAAAAATGACTGCTGGTTTCCAAAATGGTTTTATACCCAAACAACAATAGTGTTTGGTTTACAATATGGTGCCTGCTGCCATCTTTTGGCGCATCTAGAATCAAAGGAATCATAGATGTTTTGATGGGATTTCAGCTCCTAACCACATTCTTAAATCCAACTGTTTGGTTATCTTACGTAGCTGGTTCAACCAGGCCCCTGTAACTACTGTTGATTTTTCTCGGACTATGTCTGCTCTTTAGTATTTAGTAAGTTCTTGTACAGGAGCAGACACCTTGTTTTGCTATAATTTTTTGCCTTGCATCTTTTTGATGCCTTCTAATGAAATTTCCTTACTTCATTAATAATGAAAATGGAAGTGTGATATATTCCCACTGGTAGAACTTACAGGACACACTTAAATACTGACTCATTGGCTAACTATCCTTTGGTGTGGCTAAGTTCAAACGTATGTAAAAATCAAAACCCATCTCTTTATAATGTGTCAGTGAAGTTGTTGCTCTTTTCCCTCTCCCTTCAAGATATATCTCCACATTTATGTACATTTTTTTCTCTCTCATTTTGGCAGACTGTTGTGGACAAGATATGGTGCTCAAACGAGGAAGCCTGGACTGCGAGTGTGTTTACCCATTAAAGATCGACCTTCTTCTCTTGAATGTCTCATCAAATCCTAATTGGAAACTTTTTCTAAATGAATTTGCTTCACAGTTAGGTTTAAAGGTGTCTCAAATTGAGCTGATTAACTTTTATATGGTGGATCTTTCAAAGCTAAATATATCCATGGATATCACACCAGACAAGGGAGTTAGCTTATCATCTGATGAAGCTTCTGCGGTAAACGCTTCATTATCAATGCATAAGATCCAACTAGACCCAACACTAGTGGGTGGATACCAATTACTCAACATTACCTTGTTTAAGCCACCAGTTTCATCACAAGGTACTTGCTTCTGGTTATATTTCACACCTGATATGCAGATAATTTTCTCTAGCATTGGCTGATCCGGGGGTGGGGATGGGAATGGGGATGGGGGTGGGTGGATTTTATCAACCTCTTAATTCAAAGATCTTTTCATATTTCTTGAATAACTGTTTCTTTGATATGCAGCTCCTCGTTCTGCTATGTCACCAATTGAAGCAGCTCCGAATCTGCCTTCAGCTCCTGCAGTAACAGTATCTTCACACAAAGGGAGACATCCGAGTTTAATTCTTATTGTTGGGATTGTTGCTGGTATCTTAATCATCACTATCATATCAACACTCTTTGTTTGTTTCTGTGGATCTAATCATGGACAGAAGAAAGGCTCCCACAAAGAAGCTGGTAAGTGATCCTGTATATTCTGTGGACTTATAAAACTATCCTGAATTTGGACTGTCTTCTTCTTAAAGGTCCACCAGCTAGGAACTGAAACTTAGTTACTGAACAGAAGAAACAAGAAGGCTGAAAAAGGATCTCTCTTGTAAATTAGGACTAGTGTTACTTGAGGATTAGTAGAAGCTTGATCAATAACTCTAGCAAACTTCTACTTCTGGTCAAATAAGACAAAGAAAAAAGTCTGTAGAACGTCTTCATTAATCTTTCATTCAGAAGTAATGTTGTTTATGAGTTTTCTCCCTATCTGCGAAACTTTGGGTTGCATATAGCATCTTGAGCTCTCATAATTTCCTGTCTACGAGCTACTTAAATGGTTATTCTACTTGAACACTGATGGCTTAAGCCCACAATACTGGTGTTATTTAACAACCACAATGCTTTACTTGTCTATCAGTTTCCTTTAAACCAAAATATCGTTAACTGCTGATAATAATGGAGAAACTGGAACTCCATAGAGCTATTTTTCTGCTAACCAGAAATATTTTTATCGGTTCTTTTTATGCACGATATTGAACTATAAATGAGATGTTTTTGTTTTTTTTTACTTGTTGCACCATCTAACTCTCTAGCCTTATAAAAATTCACTTGTATTTCAATTTCTTGATAGAAAAACCAATGCGTGTGGACACTGTTCCAGCTCAGGGATCGTTTCCCCATCCAACTAGTACACGGTTTCTGGCATATGAAGAACTGAAAGAAGCTACAAATAACTTTGCACCATCTAGTATACTTGGAGAGGGCGGCTTTGGCAGAGTTTACAAGGGAGTGCTTAGTGATGGTACTGCTGTTGCAATAAAAAGACTTACTAGTGGAGGCCAACAAGGAGGTAAAGAGTTTCTAGTTGAGGTTGAGATGCTTAGTAGGCTGCATCACCGTAATCTTGTGAAGCTTGTTGGTTACTATAGCAGTCGGGAGTCCTCACAGAACCTACTGTGTTATGAGCTTGTTTCAAATGGAAGTTTAGAGGCTTGGCTTCATGGTAAGTTTTTTTTGTGACTTTATCCTTTGTCAACTTAACAACTAAAGAGCTACAGCATCTGTCTTCCTATTTTAATTGGTAATTTGCTTATCTGGTAAGAAGTCACATAAAGGAAAGGTAACTCAACTGTAACGTGTTCAGCATTCCTTATATAGCTTGTCTATTGCAGATGCAAATAAATATGAATTCTCACATGTGTTGTACAAAGTCTCGAAAGTCATTATAATGGTGCTTAGCTATTCTATCATCACCCTAAAACTTGGAGTAGATATTGAGATTCTATAATGCGGTATATTAGAGTATGTAGAGATCCTTCAAGTATCATCCCTCATAAAAAATGAATGCGTTTCTTGGGCCCAGAAAAAAATCAGGGCTGCGCCTGAGGAGGAGGTGTTGAAAAGTTTAAGCGGAAGTTAAAAGTGTCCTCTTTCTAACGGTTTAAGTTTCTAGACAAGATGGTCGCACCAATCAGTGTTGTGACCTATTCAATGCATCAAGTAGTTTAACTATTGCACTTGTTACTGTTATTAAAAACAATATAGTTTAGCAATTGCACTCTTGCTGCAGGCCACTTAGGATTAAACTGCCCACTGGATTGGGACACAAGAATGAAAATTGCGCTTGATGCAGCGAGAGGACTTGCATACTTGCATGAAGATTCTCAACCTTGTGTTATCCATAGAGATTTTAAGGCATCAAATATATTGCTCGAGAACAACTTTCATGCTAAAGTTGCTGATTTTGGCCTTGCAAAACAGGCCCCGGAAGGCCAGGCTAATTACCTCTCAACTCGTGTTATGGGCACATTTGGGTTAGTGTTTCTTTGTTATCACATGCTTCTCTTAGATAACATTGACTAATTTGGAAGCACTGCTTTGCAGGTATGTAGCCCCTGAATATGCCATGACTGGGCATTTACTGGTAAAAAGTGATGTGTACAGCTATGGGGTTGTCCTCCTTGAACTGTTGACAGGAAAGAGGCCTGTAGATATGGCACAACCGTCAGGGCAGGAGAATCTTGTCACTTGGGTAAGTAACTGCTGTTGATACTTTCTTCTACTGATACATTTCTTACTTCAGAATCATACAAGTGTAATTGTGCATTTACTGATCTTCAGAATTCAAGTCTCCATTTGTTCCCCTTTTGGTTACTTCACAAAATTAGAAACTTATTTTGTCATTGGACTCTCCTTGAAAAAGGCTGTATAAAAAGCAGGGCTCTATTTTGTTTTCAGGCCAGACCAATACTTAGAGACAAGGATCGTTTGGAAGAACTTGCTGATCCAAGGCTTGAGGGGAAGTACCCAATGGAGGATTTTGTGCGGGTTTGCACAATTGCAGCGGCTTGTGTTGCTCCGGAAGCTAGCCAACGGCCTACAATGGGAGAAGTGGTTCAATCGCTCAAAATGGTTCAGCGAGTAACAGAGTACCAGGATACTACTACTATAAATTCAGGTGCTCGACCTAACTTAAGACAGTCATCTACAACCTTTGAATCAGATGGTACCTCGTCTATGTTCTCTTCTGGTCCTTACTCTGGTTTGAGTGTCTTTGAGAATGACGTATCTAGGGCAGCTGTATTCTCAGAAGATCTTCATGAAGGAAGATGAACATTGTTGGTGGAAGGCCTTCCAATGCTCTGATCTTTCGATCATAATGCAGCAGAAGGGGGAGAATTTGAAAGTGGGTTGGCCGACGTGAGACAGACCCTGCACAGTGGATCTGCCAATGCTTTGGAGAATCTATTGGTTTCTTTCATCCCCTGTAGAGATCCCACTGTTCAATTTTCCCTGTATGGCCATTCTCAACTTGTTGGATGAGAGCCTGTATATATGTAATGGGTTGATATTTGAGGACAGTGGTTCAGTTGAAGTGGGATAAAAGTTGAATTTCTTCTTCTTAAGTTTTTTTTTTCCATCTGACTGACGCCCCTGTTGGCCTGTTGTAAATCCCTCTTGAATGTGTCACTTATAATTGATTCTCCTTACAACATCGTGGTTAGCTAAGCAAAAACTTAACTGGATAAGTTTAAGGTGTAAGTGAGAACCATATTTTAAGATGGTAAAAATTAGCGGCACAGTACCTTGAGTTTGTAAAACTATGTGCACTTATTTAATGGAGAAATATTTTGGCTTGATTCACCTCCGGGGGCGGATGTACCATTGTTGGTGTGGGTTCGATTGAACCATAACTTTCAATGCGGAACATAAGTTTGTTAAAATTACAATAATAGTAGATATGAATTCATAATTTTGAAATATAACAGTTTAATATTAAAAATCACAAGAAACTAAACTCATAAAATTTAAATATTGGATTTGTCTCTGTTAACTCCAGTTCAATTCGATCGTCTTGATCAAGTTGGCTAAGCTATCAAAGTAGGTTTGATTGGATTAGGCTTCAGTCGACTACAGAAGACGTTGGAATGTATGCGTCCACTTATCAGTCAAGGACCAGGTCCCTTGACTCAGCAAGAACAGTAACTAAAAATGTGCAGAAAATAAACAGCTGGAAGTAAAATCTGCACAAGTGTTTTACGTGGAAACCTCCTTGCTCAAGGGAGTAAAACCACGACCTGTCTCACAGGACTTTTCAAACTGCTTTTACTAATCTTCTCAAAACAAAAGTAAAAACAAGTTTATAACCACACATAGAGATTAACCTCCTAATCTCTAAACTAAGTAATACAACCTATTACTTAATGAGCCTAAGCAAATACAACACTGCCCACTATACTAACCCTCACCGATTAATATAGACTTTTCTAAGCGGATACCACACCGCCCACTAAACCACCTAACTTTAGATGATTTAGAATTTGACTAAGCAACACACAGGTTGCCCACTAAACCACCACCCTCTGGACGATTTAGACTTTTAGAAACCGAAACAAGATCTGAATCCTTTATAGATTAGGAACAGATTTACAATGTAAGCACGGAAGTATAACTCCTAAGACACACTATGACGCTTACAACTCAATTAGGTCCTTGTTGCGCTTGTCAGAGAATACTTCACCAATATGGTCTTTGCTTGTATACTTGAGAATTTTCAAGATGCAAAGATTGACAAAACTCAAACTCAACAAAGATGCTTCAACACTCTATCAGGTCCCTTTGTTGAGCATGAGTATTGTTCTTCCTTGAAGATGACCTTCTTTTCAAGATTTTGAATTTTCAGAGAAGATCCAAGTTTTGTTTGCCAAATCTTGAGTTTGTGTGTTGTTGGAAGAGACTATATTGAAAATGAACACAAACTCCTTGGTACCGCCCATTGGCTAAGAGCCTGCCTTCTCTGTAAAGATGTGCACCTGTCACATCAGAAGTGACAGCTCTACAGCTGTACTGTCGTCCTTGCACGTACGCAGTCTTGAAGGGACCAGGTCCCTTACAGACTTTTCTTAGTAAGTTCTTGAGAAGACGTGCTGGCTCTCTCTCCTTTTGAATGAATGAATTAGTTTGTTGTTTGTCATGTTGACTAAGTCAACCATATAGAGTTAATACACATTGGACAAACAACCTCGTCCCTTTTGATTGGTGTAGTACTCTGACAGCTTCACCAATTTCTGACGCGGGCAGCTTTCCAGTTGTACCCCATTATGGATCTGGACGAGAGAACTCAGCCAGGGACCAGGTCCCTGCATTTGTGAGACACTAAAACAGATAGTCTCGTCCACTCTTCCTGTTGGTGCAGTACACTGCGCTCACTGTGCTTTTCACCTACCACGTGAAATCACAGCTTTACAGTTGTACCCCATTTGAATCTGGACGAGAGCACTCTGCAAGGGACCAGGTCCCTGCGTTTGTGAGGATCATCAAAACATCTAGAATATAACAGAGGAGCTACATCTTCAAGAGAGGGTAATTCTTTGAAGAAACCAATTTTAAACACTATCTCATATATTTTTATTTGTTCATCTCATTTTCATGTTTTGCTCGTTCTAAAAAGAAAACATCGTTTTTTGGGTAATTTTTTAATCTAATTTTTATGACGTATTTAAAACTCCAAGATTGAAGAACACTTCTCTATTATTTTTTATTATCTCCTAGTGCGGGTTACCTCTTCTATGTGGTTTGCGAGCTAATGCATAGAAGTAGGGGTTTTACCTTGTGCGCACCCAAAGGGTAGCGGCTGCGAGTTTCCCTTGTCATAAAAAAAAATAAAAAAATTCTATGTATCTTTAGTTTAAGACCATAAAATTCAAAAAAAAAATTCTTTAATTTCTTAAATTCTATTACATGTCAAACTTAGACAAACAAATCAAAAAGACCAGGTATTGTTAATAGGGAAAATTGTGCATTATAGCAAACTATTAAATTCAAAATAAATGCTATAACTACAGTTTCATTTAATTCCAATTTGCAGCAAACTTTTTGCCATTCCCTCTCTCCCTTGAATCTCGCTCACCACTCTCTGGAATCCCGCTCGCCGCTCTCTTACTCGCCTCTCTCACTTTATACAAACACAAATGTATAAATTGTGTTTGTATAAAGCGAGAGAGGACTATATATACAAATACAAATATATATCTCTTCGTCCTATACATTTATAATTATACAAATCTTCCCCTGCCCAGTTCTTTTTTGCCTTTCTCTTTTTCACGCTTTATACAAACACAAATTATACAAAATACAATATGTAATTTGTTTTGTATAAAGCGAGAGAGAGAGATTTGATATAGAAATACAAATGTTTTAACTCGATTTAATTGTATACAAAATTCAAATTTTATGCAGATATACAATCACAGTCATTGATATATATATATATATTATACAAATCAAATGCTTGTGAATCAAATGCCTGTGATTTATACAAATCAGATGCTCTATAGCAAACTATGTTTGCCATGGAGTGCAAATAACAAAACTATAACTATAGAATGCAAATATGATTTTTATGTTTGCTATTCTTAAAATTTGCTCTTAATATTATGTTAATTGGGCCAAAGGGGCAACTATTAAAAAGGCATAATACATAAACATGATCCTTTACTTGGCTTCAATTGGCAAATATGACCTTTAACTTTGGGTGTGCACAAGTAGGCACTTAAACTTGTATAAAATTCAACAAATAAACACATTCATCCTACATGGCACCCTACATGGCAATTTTGTATCCTACGTGTATTATGCCACGTAGAACACATGTGTCTACTTATTCAATTTTATGTAAGTTTAAGTGCCTACTTGTATATACTCAAAGTTGGAGGGCATAATTATTCGTTGAAGCTAAGTTAAGGGTCATGTTTATGTATTATGCCTATTAAAATTTAGTTTAAACTTTCTTTTCCTCTAATAAAAGATCAGTTAAATAAAAAGGTAAATATGCACTATTTGTTATACCCTCCGTTTCTATCTACTTGTCAAATATTTTCTAATTTGATTTCGCTTGTTACTTATCATTTTTTTACTAATCAAGGAAGAAATTTTTTTTTCTTCCTTTATACCCTCAATTTATTAACATTGCGTTAATGTCTTTGAAAAATATAGTGAGTAAATATGTTTAAGATTTTATCAGTGAATAAGAGTAAAATAGTAAACTCACTATGCTAATTATTATTTTCTTAATAGGTGTGTCAACTCAAAATTTGATAAGTAAAAAGGAACGGAAGAAGTAGATGACAAAGAGTATATATACACTATTCATATATATGTTTCAAAGTGAAGACTTTTCAAGTATAATGATGTTAATTTGTTTGGGAAATTGAGGTATTGTTGCCCAAGAAAGTGAACACGTGCGTATAAGTAAAGATGATCCTAACCAAGGGTGGACAAGTGAAGTTGTTGAGAATTGTGAGGTATTGGGTTCAAAATTCAAAAAGGATAAAAAAGTATTATATAATTTTTTTCATATGTTCTAACCTCGTGGGTAGAGTGACTTAGTACTTATTATCTGTAAAAGATACAAATATTCTATAAAATTAATTTAGGTGTGCTAAAGCTACCCTAACACACGATCATAAAAATAAAAGAAAAAGAAGTAAAGATGATGGTATCGTGAGGCAGGGAGAGTGCAGTGTGTTAAAATGGTCAGCAGAAGAGGAGGGAAAAAGTAATGAAATAAAGAGAATTATCGAGTCCGGATTTGCTAAGGCAAACAAATAGAAATTGGAGTCCAACAAGACAATATTACACACAGGCTTGAGAGAGAAAGAGAGACAGTGTGGGTGCGGGGTGGGGATGGGGTAGGGGGTGAGTAAGAATAGGAAAGGCAAAAATGGAGAAGATATTGAGAGTCTTCTTTGGCTATAACGCTACCAACGACATCCTTCACTTCACTTCTCTAACCCTAATTACTCACCCAAAATCCCTTCTTTTCTTTCTCTCTCTTTTCTCTATCAATTTCCTATATTTTTCCTTCTCCTTATTTCAATTTCATCTCTGCTGTTCGCCGCTGCTGCTTCTCGGTTCTTTGCCATTCTCAAGGTATTTGATTTGATTTTTGGTTCTCGGTTTGCTTTTTTAATGAATTGGAACGATGTATGATTTAATTGTTCGGTATCAGTTGATTCTAATTGGTTGGTTCATCTACCAGCGTCTGTTTTGACAATGTTTTCTGCTTTGCTCCCTCAAATGGGTTTCTTTTTTGCTAATTCAAGTTTTGACCAAAACAATTAGTTAACTTAGTTTTAATTTTGTTTGTATTTGGTTATATGAACCATCTATATCTATTCAGCTCTATTCAAGTGTTTATGCCTAGGTGGGCACTTTTCAACTAGTTTTTTATTTAGAGGATTCATGGTAGTTTGGCTAAGATGACCCGGTTATTTACCGCAACTCTTGTTTATTTCAACAACAACGACATACCCGGTGTAATTCCATTAGGTGGTATGTGGGGAGGATAAGATGTATGCAGACCTTACTCCTACCAAGTGGAGGTAGGTAGAGAGGTTGTTTCCGAAATACCTTTGGTTCAAGTAATTCATAACAAAGCAATGTTAAAAATAACATACAAATGCCAAGCATATATAACAAATAATAATGAATTATTACATTAGTGTTTAGAAAAAGGAACTCTAACAATATATAGTCGAAGAAATCAAAGGGCAAGAAACTACGAGATTAGTACTAATGCTATTGGGATGCATAGAAAAAGCACTCAACTACGTACTAACTAACCTTCTACTCTAATCCTCAATACCATGTCCTGTCTAATCGCCTCAACCCAATACTTATTCGGCCAACCTCTACCTCTCTTTAACCCTGGCACTGCCAACCTCCCGCACCTCCTTATTGGGGCATCGCGCATCATCTCCTCTTCACATGGCCAAACTATCTCTCTCACACTTACCTCTTCTTGTACCCAACGAAAGTCACTCCCACTTTTTCACGGGTATCTTCATTCCTAATCTAAGTTTTCCGGACTCTTCACTTTTGATGTCGCACCGGTGTCGGATTCTCCAAAAATACACTACTTTTAGATAATCCAACACGCACCCGTGGACATCTTTGAACAACATAGTTCCTATTCTTGTCTCTCCTAGCATCCCACACATCCACCTTAACATCCTCATTTTCGCAACTCTCATCTTCTGAGAGTTCTTAACTAACCAATACTCTGCCCATACAAGATAGTTGGCCTAACTATCACTCTGTAGAACTTGCCTCTTAAGTCCATTAATTCATTACTAAAAATCCTATGACATCTAGCCCCCAAGGCCTAGCTCAAGTGGCAAAAGGTGGAGGATTTGTGGCTTAGGTCACAGGTTCAAGCCCCACACCATGCAAAGCGAAGCCCGGTATTTAAGTGGAGAAGGGTAGAGGGGCGGGCCCATTATCCACCGAGTTTAGAAGGCTGTGATTGGTCCAAAGGGCGGGTCACAGACGGATTTCTCGGTTATCAAAAAAAAAAAAATCCTAT
Organism: Solanum lignicaule; assembly: GCA_029582545.1. Lineage (NCBI taxonomy): Eukaryota > Viridiplantae > Streptophyta > Magnoliopsida > Solanales > Solanaceae > Solanum > Solanum lignicaule. The sequence goes on along the minus strand of JAJOOF010024753.1, from coordinate 643 downwards.
GACATCTTGTTGATGATTTGTCTTTGCACGTAGGTGGAGTTTTTTAAGGCTATTAAAACATTCCTCAAAGCTCTATGACGTTATATTGATACTTGCATTTTATCGAGGATACATTCATTCCCTGTATTGTGGAAATTTTGGATATTCAAATTGATTACAGTCTCATGTTTCTTAGTTATTGTTAAATGCATGGATCAATACTGTATCAAGATGATAGTTTTCCTTACCATTTTGTTTGTTGGTTGATATGTTGAATTTCGTGTGATGTTAAAAAAGGGTGATAGTGAGACGGTCTAGGTAGTGGGTTAGTGGGTTCATGTCTACTACATGTATGGGTTTTGCATCCCCTGGACGCATCTTAAGATAAATTAAATGCTGAATGTAAGGAACCTCTTGTTAAATTGTTTTTACTTATTGATGTTTCTCTACATAAATGAATTAGCTAATAAATGACATATCTTTGAATTCTTGCAGTTTCCAGTTTGGTGCAACAATTACCAAACTCATTTAGCAAGTTGTCTTTTTGCCTTGATTAATACACGTGTTCCTGGTGGCCCTAATCGTTTTACATGTCATGGATGAATCTGGTGGAACTCGATTTGAAGGGCTCAATGCTACTGTTAGAAAGAAAAGAAGCCTCATG
>JAJOOF010024752.1:0-20698 GCA_029582545.1 Solanum lignicaule | reverse complement strand
TGATAGGAAAATAGATGTTTTAATTCGTGAGCCCATAAAATTAAATGAAGCTACACGTTTATCTCATTTATACGAGAAAAAGATCCAAGTTGAACGGGGCCCTTTAAGCCTGCTTTCAATAAGGCTCCACCACTTCTGCCAACTACCACTAATTCGTATGCAGTCTCAAATCCCTCCATTTTTGAATCAGATAGCTTCAGTTACCCAAACTGCATCAAATCGTCTGCCTATGAGACATCTTTCTCCTGTGGAGGTACAGTTATTGGGAACGTGGTCTTTCTTATTCTTGTGATGAAAAACACTCTCCTAGTCACAAGTGTAAGTCACTTCCCCAGCTTCTACTGTTATCTAAACAGTTTGAGGCTGAAGTGACCTTACCAGATCAATTTGTGTCGGATGATGTCTTAGTAGAGGAATTACAATGTTTACAGGTTCAAGAATAGGCAGCTATTTCATATCATGCTTTATTTGGAGGAAATTCTTCCACTACTCTCAGATTTACTGGTTATGTTAATGGGTCACTAGTACAAGTGCTTGTGGATAATGCTAGTATGCATAATTTTATTCTGTCGAGGATGGAAAATTTTCTTCAATTGGAGACCGAACGAACGCCAAGATTTTTGGTGGTAGTAGGAAGAGGACAACGACTACGATGTGAGGGTGTGGCTAGAAAAATTCCAATAACTATACAAGGAAACAAAATAGTGGAAGATCTATAAATTTTAGCCCTTCATGGTGCCAATATAGTACTCGGAGTTTTGTGGCTTGCAACTTTGGGTCTTGTCCTTCTGATTATGCAAAGAGAATATTTGAATTCACTCTGAATGGCTCTAAGATCTCATGGAAAAGGAATGCACCTACTGATGTGCAACCAGTGCAATTACATACTCTGAGAAGAATGGCTGCTACAGATACAATTTTCTCCAATTTTCATCTACAATTTGTATCTGATTCGTAACGTTCATGTACTCCCCACTCTGAATTAGCAATGGTGCTCAAAACATATGAAGATGTCTTTCAGAAACCTCTAGGTTTGCCTCCTTCACGAAGTCAGGACCATCCAATCCATCTAGTTCCAGGTGCAGGACCGGTTAATGTGTAACGATATCAATATCCTTATTTTCAAAAGCAGGTTATGGAGCAGTTAGTGTCTGAAATGTTAAAAGAATGGATGATCAGAACAAGTACTAGTTCATTTTCCTCTCCAGTATTGTTGGTTCATAAAAAAATGGCACGTGGTGGTTTTGTGTTGAATATCGTGCATTAAATGCAATCACAATTCGTGATAGATTTCCAATTCCTACCATTGACGAACTTTTTGATGAATTAAATAGTGCTCGCTATTTTTTCAATTGGATTTATTGTCTGGATATCATCAAATTAGGGTCACCCGGGAGGATGTACCTAAGACGGAATTTTCCACTCATGATGGACATTATGAATTTTTCATCATGACATTTGGCCTTACAAACGCGCCCTATACATTTCAAGAAACTATGAATGTGATATTCATACCTTATTTGCGTCGATATGTCCTGGTATTCTTTGATGACATTTTGATATATAGTCCTACTTGGACTGATCACTTGGAACATTTGGTCTCAGTTTTTCAATTATTGCGTCAATATCAGTTAGTGGCCAAGCGGTCCAAATGCTTATTTGGACAAGAATCAATTGAGTACCTGGGACATATTCTCTCCTCTCAAGGATTATCTATCGACCCAGAAAAAGTGGAATCCATCACCTCGTACAGTGAAATAAGTGCGCAGTTTTCTCGGCCCTAGAGGCTACTACCGACGATTTATCCACCATAATGCTTCCATAGGAAGTTCAATAATTGATTTTCTCAAGAAAGAGGTTTTTCGGTGGACACCAGAAGCTCAAATAGTATTTGAAACTTTAAAGATTGAATTAGGTTCTACTCCAGTATTGGCATTTCCAGATTTCAATGAGGAATTTCAAGTAGAGACTGACGCTTCGAGGAAAGGAATTGGTGCCATTCTATCTCAAAAGGGGCACCCGATCTCTTATTTTAGTGAGAAATTGAATGCAAGGATGCAACGGGCTTCGACATATCATCGTGAGATGTTTGGCATTACTTAAGTGAGTAGATGGAGGCAATATCTTCTTGGTAGAAGGTTTACAATACTAACAGATCAACAATCTTTGAAGAACTTCACTAACCAAACCATCCAAACTCCTAGGCAACAAAAATGGCTCACTAAACTAGTGGGTTATGATTTTCATATCATATACAGGCCTGGGAAATAAAATTCAGCCGATGATGCCCTCTCACATAATTCAGTTGCTTCTCTTATGTCCATTTCTGCTAGGACCTTTAATCTAGAACAAAAGTTGAAATCATTCAATCAGTCGCATCCAGAACTATAGGTTATTCTGCAAGCTCTGCAAAAAGATGTGGAGACTCACATGGATTTCCAGTTCAAGGATGGGTTGTTATATTTTAAGAAACGCTTGTGATTCTATTAGATGTACCACTACGACACAAGCTAATGTTTGAATTCCACGCCAAAAATATCAAAGGACATGCTGGTGTGGCAAGAACATACCATTGATTAGCTTCAAATTTTTATTGGCGACAGATGCGCAAGGATGTGAAATCATTTGTTACAACTTGTCAGATATGTCAACAGATGAAAGACACAAACTTGCATCCAATAGGTTTATTGTAGCCTCTCCCTACACCTGTCAGATATGTCAACAGATGAAAGACACAAACTTGCATCCAACAGGTTTATTGCAGCCTCTCCCTACACCAGATCAAGTCTTTGAAGATACTGCAATGCATTTTATCACTTGCCTTCCATGTTCCAAAGGGAAAATTACTATCCTTACCGTGGTGGATCGTTTGACCAGATATGGTCATTTTATTTCCTTACCTTCGACTTTCCCTACTCAACTGGTAGCTGAAGCATTCATAATAGGTGTAATTCACCTTCACGGCCCTTTTCGCAATATTGTCACCGATCGTGACCCATGATTCCTCCATTCTTTTTGGCAAGAAATAAATTGTTTGTACGGTTCGACATTGGCTATGAGTACTGCATATCATCCCCAAACTGATGGACAGTCCGAAGCCCTAAATAAGTGTTCTGAACAATATCTTCGTTGCTATGTTGCTTATGCTACAACCAAGTGGGTCACCATGTTGCCTTGGGCTGAATTCTGGTACAATACTTCATACCAAACATCAGCTGGAATGACACCATTTAAAGCGTTGTATGGATGAAACCCCTAGTGTATTGGTTGAGGCCTACTTCATTCAGCGTGATGCAGTTTTGGTGTTGTTGAAAAATAATTTCCTCAAAGCTCAAACAAGGACGAAGAAGTTTGCAGATAAACATCATACTGAGATAGTGTTTACAGTGGGTGATTGGGCTTTCGTAAAATTGAAACCATACCGACAACTTTCTATGCGGCTGAAAAGGGTCATAAGCTTGGACGATGATACTTTGGTCCTTTGAAGGTCATCAAACGCATTGGAGAGGTGGCATATAAATTGGAGTTGCCTGTCGAGGCCAAGATACATCCCGTGTTTCATCTTTCAGTACTTAAGCATTGCTTGGGGGAGCCTATCCAAAAACTAAAACCATTGCAGCTCTAAGATTGTCATGATCAGACCGATATAGATGACTTCAACCTTGAGGTCAAAGTCGATTTTCAGCGCAGGATTAATGTTCTGAACTCAATGGAAACATTTGCTACTATGAATGATACGTAGGATGCGACTAGTGATATTCGCATCAACAAGTTGCGTCGGAGTACTAGAAGTGTAATTCCACCTAAAAGGTTGGACAATTACTTTTGGCCAGGAAGAAAGTCACGTGTGCAAGGCGATGGTTAGTTATGTAAATTGTATTAAAGTGTGAAAACGTGGGTAGGAAAATTGTAGGCAGTTTATTATGATTCTAAATATTCTCTCCCTCTTCTTCTGTTTTCTCAACCCAATTCTACGATCCTAGTTTCTGATTTCAAGTGTATTTCCTTATTTCATTATTACTTACAGTTCCTTTGTGTTTGTCCAGTTGTGTTGTAATTGTATTTAGTAAAGCATATCAGTTTATATGTATATATATATATATATATAAGTGTTTGTTTGTATTGTAAAAGTTGAGAGTGTTACACAACTAATTACTTAAAGCAATAGGTTTTTCCCACATTATTCATGAATCTACATTTTTAACCAAAATCTACCATTAAGATCATCCCCTTCGATTCTAGGATGTTAGAGAATCATTAGATGAAAAGGTTGATGGAGAAGACTTTCCTCGAAGAAAGAAAAATATAGGTTGTCCTTGAAATATCATTTCTTTGTGTTCTAAGTCATTTTCTTTAAGTTATAAGGAGAGACTTGAAATAAACTGACTTAAATAAGCATTTTGTGTTTCTATGCTACAACCGATCCATTCCTACAATAGTTTCAGATCCATTCCTTCTATGGTGGTCCCATTGTAGCAAAACCCCTACTCCTACAGTGGAGACCCCTTTAACCAATAGCTCAGAAAAAAATAGACTAAGCCTCATTCCACAAAAAGAAATTCCATTACAGGAAATAACTACATAAATGTTACGAACTAATTCCTCGAGTCATGATTGCACCTACCATGACCCACAAGTAGGTAAGTCAACCCGTACCCAGAAAGCGAGTAATATGTATAATGGCAGAACTATAAAGAAAATATTACTAATAATAAAAAAGGACATAAACAGAAAGTAACCAAAACTATAAATAATGGAAACTCTCCCAGAACCTGGAAGTCATGAATATAGAGGTATCTAGTAAGAACAAATCCAAGTTTCAAAAGTGGACCATTACAAGCTTTCTCAAATGTAAAAGACAAGCTAACATATGCACTGAAGGAGACATGCTAGTCTAGGATTCCAAGAGCTCACCCTCGTCTCTGAAATCCACAGACAGGAAAAGATGGCACAATCATTCACCGCTGATAGCTGGTACTAAGACATGCATCACAAAAAAGATGTAGAATGCAGCATGAGTACCGAAACAAGGTACTGAGTAGGAATCATAGGTCGGCTTAGAAAGAAAGGTAAAGGCAATAAGTAAAGATAGAATCTAGACACAAACAAAGGTCAAGGCAGGAAAGAAAGAAGGCACACGAGTATACCACAAGTAAATCTATATACAACTAAATTAAACCTAATATACCCCCGAAAGCCTAAAAGGTACATTCGCAGACATGTTTAAATAATAAATACCCAAACAGACCCCATAAGCAAGATGGGTACAACGAATAGCTAAGTCTATAACAAATAAGAGTAAGCCAGATCCAGATCCAGATCCAAGAACTACTCCACTCCCATCCCAGCTAGAAAGAGTGACAATCGATACAACCGGTCAACTCCCAGCTTAGCCAGCAAAAATGACAACAAATCCAGGCCGGCCACCGAGACAGTCCACTCCTGGAGGCGTATCACTCAGCTAGGAAGAGTGACCCGGAGGTGTGTCAACTCCATAGAGCATTTGAGATACCAAGGTCGCCCACCCATCCAGTCCACCCCTAGGGCATACCGCCCAGTTAGCAAGAGTGACTAGGGTCATTTAGACTCTGAAGAAAATCTCAAGTAGGCTCCAAGCCATCGTGGATCAATGTACACTTCCAAAGGTATCAAGAGAAATCTCCAAGCCAAGCACACTCAATGTCCAAGCATCGCGATATAGCGGATCTCTGATAATGCCTTGGAGTTGTAGAAATAAGGAGAGAGAGAGGGTTTAGAATGTCCACAAGCACCAATATGCGTTAGATAAGGCTTATATATCAGACCCAAGTCTAATATTCTAGACTACAAGGACCTAATCCATCCGAACAACGTCGAAGACATACCAAAGTCACAAGGTAGATCTAAGGCAACACTATTATATCTTAGACGAAGGCTAACACATGCTCCAAGACCAGTAAAACTCGAGTAATCTAAAATAGCATGCAATTCACACAATCAAACTTGCTAGAATGGTGCTATCCTCGATGCAGTAGTAATCGATACTAAATCATGGTTTCTAAGAGGAAACATAGAAGTAACTAAGTGCTCGTCCCAAATTCACATTGATCATCATGAATTTTACGCATTCATGATCAATCTAGGTAGAAATGAAGTTGTAGCCTACCTGTAGGCCGATCGCATGTGCTCCAAATCACAAGGCAAGAGCTTTTTCTTTATGAATGACCTCTAAAGGCTGCCATACTATCATAAATAGGATCATAAAAAAAGTACGATCGTTAGGACACAAAAAACACATAAAACGGAAACTGACCAATTTTAGAGTCAAACAGGAATCGTGGAATCTGTGCCGAAAATTCTTGAATTGACTCCGTCAAGAGGTCCTTAACTCTACCTCAAACTTTTGTTCCAAAATTGAATGCAATTCTTGACTCGAAAACAGCTAACACAACAACATGAAATTAAACAACAAATAAAATATCTTAAACCACTAGGGACAACAGCTAAAACAAGAACACCTGAAATGGAGGTTGCCCAACACTCCTCAAACACACCATAACAGAGCCTCTATAATCCCGAACACATGGGACTTCAAATCACCCAATTCTGACAAGGAGAGAGATAACACCATTTGAAGCTCAATCAAGTGGCATGATCATGTCTGTCTCTATCTATAAAGAAAGATATCAGATCTTCATTGTCGTCGCGAGAACGAGGGTCATGATCGTGACTCATGAAGACGCTGACCATCACAATCGTGAAGACCCTGCCTCGCGGTCACGATGGCGAAGGAAGGTTAACTCTTCATCGCGATTGCGGCAACAGGCCACACGGTCGTGAAGCATTAAAGCCTAGGCCTTTGCGAACGTGACCAAGGGCCACGCGATCGCGAAGAACAAACAAGCTTGAAATATGCAACCTTACAAAAAATGAAATATGCTTGTTTGGCCATGTTCCCAATCTCCGATGGGGTGCTCTTAATTCGTTTGGAACCTCGTGCATGCAAATGAAATGTGCAACCTTACAAAAAAAATTATTCCTGAATCAAAGGAGCAGTAATTTTTTTGTAAGAGGTCAGCTTGAAAGAATATGGGCCCCACACCCAACTCCATTTTAAGCCAAAATCCCCAAAGGAGCTTGGAATTAGCATGGAGCCCTCGGGAACTAAATGAAGGTTCATTCTATGCCAAACTCAAGATTTCTGAGCTAACCATTCTGATAGAACCCTCATTTGACCTTGTTTACCCAGAATGTTGACAAAAGTCCAAATAAGGCTTTTACTTGAAAGTTAAAACACCTAATCACACAAACTTGCACTGAAAGCCTCGGGAGTGATGTCATTTATGCTACTAGGCCAAAATGACCCTTTCGGAGGTGATGGAATCGTTAGAATTGGATTCTGAAGTCATCTTCTTGAACTTTTGGTCAAAATTGACCACTAAAGGTTCAAAAGCTCTAAAACACTAAAACTCGCACAGAAACTAAACAAACGGCCAGGTGACCAAACTGTCAGTCCCAACAAGTTATAAATGACTTGGGGTTGCTACATGAAATCTCTAAATAACAAATAGGAGGCATAGATAGAAAATGACCTAGATATCATTACAATTAAATGGATCTCTAATCAGTCTTAGAGTCTGCTCTAGAGGTCAAGATCATTGGTTACCTTCTAACCGAACAAAACACAATATTACATGATGAACCATCTAGATTAAGTAAGAGATATAACTTCTTAAACCCTCCAAATCTTTGAGTTCTAATTAGATCAATTCACTGTGGGGACTCTAAGACGGATACTATGGCAATAACCACCCATAACAACTTAATAGTTCATTACAAATATGAATATTTCAAAAATTAATAATTATATAATTTAGAAAAAACATTAAATTGACGCCTTAACACTCATACGTTAGAAGAGGCGTAGCACTCCCTTGGATATTTTTAAAGTATTTTTTTCGCATTTTTCCTGTTTGACACTAGTCAAGATTTGATGATGGAAGAACATATTGATTCAAGAGATTAAAGTGTGATGGAGAGGGTTACCATTATTTGTTTTATTAAAAAATTGTAAATAAGTGATAGTGATTGAACCACTCTACTTTTTTTGTCCTTTTGATCAGTGCAGGTGTACAAAAGATCTAACAAAGCATTCATTTGTTATTCATTTCACTTGATAAATAAACAAAGATATTCTTCAAACAAATATCTAGAGATATCATATATATTATCTTTGCAAATCAGGGCTTAGCTCTCCTTGAATTACTCTGTCAGAATAGCAGTGTTTCACACACTTTTATTACAAATGAACATAAGCAACAAAATAGTGTAAGTGAGTGATAATGATTGATCCCCTTTGTTTTTTTACTGCTGATCAACACGCGTTTACAAATAAAATAAAAAAGCTTTGATTTTTTTTATTCATCTCACCTAATAATTTCAAAAAATGTTTAAACAAAAATATCCAGGGGAGTAATAGGACCCTCATAAAGTATAATTTTGTTACAACAAATCCAACCATATATAGGTGTCATTTAAGCCATTTTTCGTAAAATATAATGAAAGAAAATTAATATAATACTACATCAACAAAATATTTTAAAAAAAATATATGATTGGTTGTGATTGTGATGGCTAGTGATGATTGTTATGAATGTCAGTTAAGGATGGTATGTGGCTAATGATAGTGTTGTTGATAATAGATATATTTGTAATGGTTGAAGTAGAAGCTAATGACATTAGTTTGGTGGTGGTTTCTAGTTGGATGATACTTGGAGGAAATGGTTACGTTGAATGATGATGGTGGTTTATAATACATAGTGGTAAGTTATGATGGTGATTCTCGAAATTGCTTGATAAGTTTTGTTGTATTGATGGTTGATGTCAATAATAATTGTAAATATATTTATAGTGGTGGAGGTTGAGGATGGTAGTTGTGAGTGCTTGATGGTGGTATTTAATAATGGTGGACTATATTGATGGAGTAAGGCGATAAAGAAGAATGGATGAAATTTGTGAGCTTTAATATTTTAGAACCTTTCAATAGACATGTTAATGGTAAAAGAATTTATTTAAGCCAAGAAATGATAAGTCTTTTGAGATAGTTTTGTTCCATATGATATTTAACTCCTCCACTTACCATAGTTTCACACAAATAAATTGATTCGGCTATATATAAAACAAACTATCTTAAATGATCTTCTCTTATTTTATCCCTCTAAAAATTTTGTATTATTTTGACTAGTCTGATGGATCTAAGCTTTTCATGATTTTTTCCTCTCTTTATCTAATAATCTTTTTTTATTTTTTTTTATTTGAAGAATGCAAGGTCTAGTAAAACTAGGTCAGAATAGAGGAGATTAATCATCTTAGGTTTGACCAAATGAAGCGAGAAATAACATTGCTATGGTTGGAATAAATTACTCAGTGATAAATTTAGAGGGTGTGATCGCTTTTAACAGTTTCCTTAGAAAGAGAAGTTCTGATCAAGTATGGAACTTTTCATCTCATATCAAATTATTTATTCAATCTTAAGAGATGCCTAACCATAACAATCATTGATCTTGTTACAGAATAAATAAGATTGAAGGACAGATATCTTTTTTTTGTCATTCTAGCGCTATGATAAAGTTTTTTAAATGTTACTTGACATAAATATCTAAATTACAAGAAATCAAGCAATTTTGAATACCTACTGTAATCCCAAAAAATGGGGGTCTAGGAAGAGTAAACAGATCTTACGATTTAAATTAACCATACAAATATGTTAGAAATAGGTATAGCCCTGACCTAGCAATCGAGGTAGAAGTAGAAGTTAGTTATTTTATATTTTCCGTAAAATACAAGAAGCTGAAATAGAGAAAATGAAAACGTGATAAACAATAAAAACATCTGCTCTTATTTTTAAACAATAAACTTCATCTTATTATGTTGGTCAGACCATGATCCTTTACAATATAAAATATTGATGGTCCAATATCTTTATGTACAAAATGTTGATGCTCAATTTCTATCCAGATAATTACCTTTTGTTTATGAATTTTGGATAATTTTGAATTCCATAAGTACAACTTATTTTGGTTGCAGAATGAGATGATACAAAAAAATATGCATTTCCTTCATTCTTATACATTTGAGTAGAGAAGACAAAACTGGATCATCAAGAATACTTCTCGTCCAACTGGTTCAATAATCGATTATGTAATTTTCCTTCTGAATAATATACATGTTTTCCTGCATAAAAAATTGGTTACGTAAGTTTTCTTTACTTAGATTATGATAAAATAAATATTTAATAATTATTGGCAAACAGGTCTGCCATCATTTGGATACAAACAAAAAGTTTTGATCTTTGGTAGAGGTTTACAATTTCAGCGTAAATGCAGAAGTTAGTGAAACAAAGAAGAAATTAAGCAAAAATGAAGAAACAATGTTGGTTAGCTTGAGAAAATAATATTAGAATAGGTAATGAGATTGACTCTATGTATGCATGGTCATTAAAAGGGTTTTATTTGCATGTGACACCGAAACGTAAACAACATATTCATGGTAACAAGTTGATCAAACATTATGTAGTTGGAACATGTACTGAATCTTGCAAGGGGGTTGACATAACAAATAGGGGAGAAGTTAACTACCTATCTGAACGTGACATCCCTTCTAATATTGGTAAGCATACAGTTGAGAAAAGTTAACGAATTCAAGTCACAATAAAACATATAGTTCCTCAATATATTGGTATTGTTATTATTGTCATTTTCACTTTCATCGAAATTTTCCTATTTGATTCTTATAATTTTGCAAAAAAATGTTGTCAGAAAAAAGAGAATGGAGATTTATATGGACAGCAACAGGTGAAGTTCAGTAATGATGCAACACATGTGAACTTAGGATATTCTTCATTAAGTAGTCATGTACAGTTCTTTTTCTACCTATGAGACTTTGAGCTCATAGACCTACAGGAGAGGTCAACAGAGGTGTTCCTAATTCCAGATATCGATGAATTGCAGGGGGTGGATCCGTCTATTGACTTATTGAGTTCGCTCCCTAAAGCATCAGGAAAGCGACCTCGTGAGTAAGATAAGGAGAAGAATAAATGAAAGAAGAGAAAGCACATGAAGAGAGACCAATAGAAGGAAGATATATTGGAAGCTCAAAGGAGGTCCAAGGTTGATGAGGAGCTGAGGTTAGATGAGCGGAGATCTAGTGGCGGTTGAGCTTCTTCCAGCTCAGTGCCAACAGAGGTAGGACTTATTAGTAGTGCTCATGGTGTGATGGAGTCTCAGACTCTTACTAATATACCACCAGTTGTTGATGGGGCTTCCGAGCCGTCATTGAGTGTGCCAGCCACCACATGAAACACTAGTGATGTTTCTGGAGATACAGGATGCCATGCATCATATCCATACTCTGAAGCCTAGAGTTTCACTGATATACCCTACTCCTAGTAGAACAAAAATTTAGTTGCAGCAATAGAGAGTAACAATATATGTTATACTTTGTATGGCATGAATGTATCTATGATTTTAATGACGGTTGAGGATCTCTCTATGACATTGGATGATATAAGACTTTGTTATAGATCTCAATCATTTTTAGATGTTCATACCCATCCAAAGATTGTTTCCTTAAAAATGTACTTCATGGTTAAGGAAATCTACATACATACCGGTTGAGATTTGATTGATTAATACTAAATCTTAATTATGGGCAAACAAAAGAGATCTAAATTTAAATATGCACTAGTAGATATCACTTGTATGTATTTTTCTTTCTATTATGTGATAAGAGATATCACCAAAACAAGTTGTATTTATGGAATTCAAATTTATCAAAATCCATTCTCGAAAGGAAATTAACATGATGGAGTGGGGAACATCAACATTTTGTACATCAAGATATTGGAGCATCAACATTTTTTATTCTAAAGGATTATGGTCTGCAAAGCACACTAAGATGAAGTCTACTGCTTCTAAATATGAGTAGATATTCTTGTGGTTTATTCTATTTTCATTTTCCCCATTTGTGCTTCTTTTATTCTAAAAAAAAAAAGACTAACTTGACATCTACCTAGATTGCTAGGTCCGGCCTATAACTATTCCTGATGTATTTCTACGGTTTATTTGAATGGTAAGGTCTATTTGCTCTCCGTAGACCCCATTTTGTTGAATTATACTATATAATTGAAAATTTCTCGCTTTGTAGTAATGTAGATATATGCGTCAAGTAATATTTCAAGAACTTAATCGCAATGCAAGAATGCCCCCAAAAAAGAAATTTGTTCATCAATCTTATGGATTTGGTAACATGATCAATAATGTTTTTGGTGATGGGTCTCTTAAGATTCACTAATTAATTGGATATGGGATGAAAAGTTTCATCCTTAATCAGAACTTCTCTTTCTATGGAAATGGAGACGGTTTTAAAAAAAGATGAATGTTGCTCACTTGCTACTAATTTGTATGTATGTATCAATTAATATTTCAAGAACTTAATCAAAGTACTGGAATACCAAAAATATATATATATATATATATAAAAGCTCGTCAATCATATGCATTCCGTAATAAAATCAATGATGGTTGTGGTCACATATATCTTAAGATTCCGTCATGACTCGAGTCTACACCCTGGATATGGCCGGCACTCGAGAACCGTTGTTGGTCCCCAAGCGAACCCTCGTCATTGCTTCCTATAAAAAGAAGACTAACTCAAGCATACTAAGCTTAAAACAAAATAAAATCAATAAAAAGCTTTAACTCAAATGAAAAACTCTGAATAAAATTTGAATATTCAACTTGCCATAAAATAGGCAACTTAAGCCTTTAAAACATTTAACAAATAAATGAACAGACTTCTGAAACTCTACTATCTATCTATGAAGCCTCTAACTAACATAGATAAAAGTCGAGACTAGACCCACGATATTCTAACAACCAATATAATTGAAAGTAAATGGAATCTTCTTGTAACACCCCAGATCTCAAAACGAAGAAAATCCTAGTTTTTAGAAAATCTAATCCCATTACCAATGGAACCACCAACGAACAGTAGGTGGGACCACGTACTATAGGTGGGGTTCCATCGTTAATGCCCAAGTCTTAATAGCATCTGATCCCACCCACGATTGACTAGTACGGTCCGTGGTTGGACCTACAGACCGTAGGTGAGGGTCACCAACCAGTTAGAGGGAAATTGTTGATGGATCAACTTCCAATGGTCATCACTCTTAGCACAAAAGGAATGCGCATGACCCACTTAATGATACATAATTGAATCCTCTTTCCAACGCCACCAAGTTTGCTAAAATTCCATCTCCGAGTAAAAAGTTATGCTCATGTTAGTGAAGCCCTACCGGGTAGACTTGACCGACGGACCCAAACGATGGCAGGTACGTCCAACGACAGACCGCCATTCCTTTCATGCATGGCCATCGCCATAACTAAGTTAGGGTCATTTTGGTCCTTTTCCTTATGGATTGGACCCCTAAACTACGTCTTTTAACCCTAAACTACATAGTTTTAGTCAGTTTAAGCCTAGCAACTTAATTAGAACTTACCCTAGTCAACTCATTCTCCAAAAATTCATCAAGTTGAACGAAAAGAAGGAGAAAGAGTCGACCAAGCCCTAGTCCAAGAATGCAATAGGTTTTCATCAGTTTTAGCCTCGAAATTGAAAGATTTCTCAATGGAATTCATCACCAGGTATGTGGGATTTCACTAGTGGGTTCCTTTCACCCATCAGGTCCCTAAAATTCAGTTAGATTCTTGATTCCCTTCAGAATATCTACACCTAGGGTTTCTAGAATTTCAGAAGATTACTATGAATTAGTTACTTTAATTCTCCTAACTACATTATCATGATTTTAGTATTGTTTTGCGTAGATCCTTTCAAAGATTCAGAACCCTAGCTGTGTAGTACTTTTAGTTAATGAAATCCACACGCTAGGTCAATTAAACAGATATACATGCTCCAGTTTCAAACGTCACATTATCAATATATTTCAACATGAACCCTATTTTGAGTTATAAATCTTGAGAAGTTTTTTAAAGCCAACACTTGAGTTTTAAAATGAGTTTTTGAAAAGGTTAAGATGAGTTTTGAGAAAGAACTTCTAAACCATGATTTATAAGACAATCGAGAAGGCCATCAATGTATGAACAATATGGTATCTACATATACCATCAATGTTTATGCAGTATGACCTCCCGAGTCATCAATGATCATAGTATAGTATGATTTTGAATTACTTTTGAGATAGAGTTTTCAAATATGAGTATCTGCATGTCAGTATTTTGAGCTATTTAGTATTTCAGTAATAATGTATCATATACATGCCTCCGTTAAGAATGTTTCATTATAAGTACTTAATGTTGCATTTTCAGATAGTACGTCAAATCTTGAGCTGTCTCGTATTACAAGAATTCAGTCATAAAATGTTAATTACATAATCAATTGGGATAAGCTTAATACCAAATGGACGAGGGTCAGTTACCCTCAATTCCCAGAACTACGTGCCCCGTAGGTTGTAAGTCCCCTTTGTGGGCATCATTTTAGTGATCATGCCAGTCATGCCTATATACCTCTGGCAGGGTATATTGGGTCCTCTCGATAGGGCGTATACATAGGACTCCACATTTAGCTCATGTGGTTTTATGTCAATTATTAGTAGCTCCCACAATTCAATCATATTCTATTGCATTAACCATGCTATCAGTCACAGTCAGATTTTAGCCTCAGCATGTTATAAACTTGGTCATTGCATTCAGTTAGTTCATGATCAATATTCTCAGTATAGTATTGCGTTTATCTCTTATAATTGTTCAAATATATGCTTTGGTTCAATTATGATTATATGTTTGTTCAGATTTATTCTATCATGCATACTCAGTAACTTTCAAGTATTAACACATACTCTGCGCTATATCTTCTCGTGATGTAGGTTCAGGTTCTCAGCTTCTAGATCACGCATAGATCGGTTCCCGATCTTCAGTTCAGCAACATAAGTGGTGAGTCCTCATTCTTCGAGGACAATTGAGATGATTATCTTCCTTTACTTTTAGTTCTAGTTTATGTTTTTGCTAGATTTAGCTGGGGCGTGCCCCAACACTTCTAGTTAGTTAGAGGCTTATGTCAGACATAGTTAGATTCAACTTTAGCATTTGAGTTTGACTCTTCAGTTGTTTTTAAACTCTCAGTGTTTATCCATTCAGATTAAATATAGGTATTTCCCATCATTTAAGATTATCTTATGATTAGCTTCCGCATAGTATTTCTTTAATTCAGTTTATCTTTAGTATGCTTATAATATGCCAACAGGGTTAGCTTGGGGTCACTCGTGATCCTAGGTCCCGCGTCCGCGTCCTGGGGATAGCTTCGGGGATTGACAAACTTGGTATCAGAGCACTAGGTTTAAGAGTCATAGGATGTCTAAAAAACTGCACTAAGTAGAGTCCTTTTCATGGATGTGAAGTGCACCACATCTAATGAGAGGGAGGCTACGAAATGTTTTAAGAAAACTTCACTCTCTTTGTTACTCTTATCGTGCATGAGGTATGATTTAATTTCCTCATTCTAATTCGTCGTTATGCGCTTAAAATCTTGCCTCCTCGTAGAGCTTACACAAGGAATGATAATACATGCAATGCTAACGTAGTTCCTCTAGTCCCAGACCATGAGGTTTCGAACGCAGAGTTTTGGAATGCGATTCAACTTTTGGTTCAGAGTATGACCAACTAGAACAATTAGCAGATTCCAATTCCTACTAATAGAAATAGTGGATCAGTGACAGCTAGAGTTCAAGATTTTGTTGGGATGAATTCGACTGAGTTTTTTAGGGTCACAAGTTGGTAAGGACCCATATAACCTCATTGATAAGGTTAAGAAATCTTTGGAGTGATGCAAGTGACTGGTAATGGTAGGGTTGACTTGGCATCCTACCAGCTTAAGGATGTGGCTCACTTATGGTACACTCAGTGGAAAGACTGCAGGGGCTACTTTGTCTTTTGTAACTCCCTCTATAGCAATCAACTTCAATGTTAGTCCAAAAACTCTTTCAAAACCCTTCTCAGTCTCTACTCCAATTGGTGACCCAGTTACAGCTAGACAGGTATACAAAAATTGCCCTGTCAGTCTCTCAGAAAGTCACCTCAGCAGATTTTATAGAGTTAGAAATGGTTGATTTTGATATCATTCAAGGCATGGATTGGTTACATTCCTTTTATGCCTCAATCGATTGTAGAACTAGGATTGTTCGTTTTCAGTTTCCAAACGAACCAATCTTAGAATGGAAGGGTAGTAGATTAGCGCTTATGGGTCGATTCATTTCTTATCTTAAGGCCAGAAATAGGATTTCTAAGGGTTATCACTACCATCTAGTTTAGGTTAAGGATTCAAGCTCCGAAACCCCAACTCTTGAGTCAGTTCCTGTAGTTATGAGTTCCCAGAAGTGTTTCCAAAAGATATTCTCGGAGTTCCTCCCGAAAGGGAAATTGACTTTGGAACTGATCTCCTTCTACTTACCCAGCCTATTTCTATTCCTCCTTACAGAATGGCCCTAGCCGAGCTTCAGGAATTGAACGAGCAGTTGAATGACCTTCTAGATAAGGGCTTCATCAGACTAGTATTTTCCCATAGGGTGCACCAGTGTTGTTCGTGAAAAAGAAAAATAGTTCTCTCAGAATGTGAATTGACTATAGGCAGTTGAACAAAGTGAAAATCAAGAATATGTACCCTATCCCCAGGATTGATGACTTGTTTGACCAACATCAAGGTGCTAGTCATTTCTCGAAGATAGACATCAGATTCAGTTATCATCACCTTATAGTCAGAGATAGTGACATCCCGAAAATAGCATTCAGAACTCGGTGTGATCATTATGAATTTGTAGTTATGTTATTTGGACTAACCAATGCTCCTGCAGCTTTCATGGATTTGATGAACAAAGTGTTTAAGCAGTATTTGGACTTGTTCATTATCATCTTTATTGATGATATCCTCATTTACTCTAGGAATGAGGAAGAACATGTGAATTATTTGAGGGTTGTCCTGCAAACTGTCAAAGATTGCCAGTTATTTGCTAAGTTTAGCAAATGTGAGTTTTGGTTACAATCTATTGCTTTTCTTGGTCATGTTATGTCCAGCGAAGGGATCCGAGTAGATTCTCAAAAAATAGAAACAGTGAAACAATGGCACAAACCTACCTCTTCTACAGATATCAGAAGCTTCTTTGGTTTGGCTGGTTATTACAGAAGGTTGGTGGAGGGATTTTCATCCATAGCCTCTCCATTGACTAAGTTTACTCAGAAAAAGGTTAAGTTTTAGTGGTCAGATGATTATGAGAAGAGCTTCGCAGAACTGAAAACTAGGTTGACTACAACTCCCGTTTTGACTCTACCAGAGTGTTCAGATGATTATGTCATATATTGTTATGCATCTAGAGTCGGCCTAGGTTGTGTGTTGATGCAGCGAGATAAGGTAATAGCTTATGCTTCTACACAGCTTAAGGTGCATGAGAAGAACTATCCAACTCATGACCTCGAGCTTGCAGCAGTGGTGTTTGCACTTAAGATTTTGAGACATTACTTGTATGGTGTTCACGTAGATGTGTTCACAGACCATAAGATCCTCTAGTATGTATTCACCCAGAGAGAGTTGAATCTTCGCCAGAGGAGATGTCTTGAGTTCCTCAAGGATTATGATATGAATGTGCATTACCATCCTGGTAAGGCCAACTTATTAGAAGATTCTCTTAGTAGACTATCTATGTGTAGTGTAGCACATGTTGATGAAGAAAGAAAAGAGCTAGCAAAGGATGTTCACAGGCTTTCTCAGTTGGGAGCTCGCCTTATGAGCACATCAGAGGGTGGTGTAACAGTTCAAAATAGATTAGAATCTCCATTGGTAGCAGAGGATAAGGAAAAATTGATAGTGATCCTATACTACTTCAGTTAGAAGGTGCAGTTCATCAATAGAAAGTAGAGGTTTTCTCCCAAGGGGGAGATGGTCTCTTATGTGTTCCTAAGGTGGATGAGTAGGTGAAACAACCTTGAGTGGGCCAGATTCGGTTTATAAATCTAGGGAAAAAAAGGTTTAGCTCGTCAGAAATAGACTTAAGACAGAAGTCCTATGCAGATGTAAGGAGAAGGAACTTAGAGTTTGGGATAGATGATTGGGCTTTCCTGAAGTTATCAACTACGAATGGGGTGATGCGATTTGAAATACTTAGAGGAGTAAGTCCGTAGAGGGAGCTACTTGGGAAGCAGAAGCAGCCATGAAGACCAACTATCCTCATCTATTTCCTTCTGATTCCGTTTTAGCTTGAGATAATAGTTTCCCCTCTAGTCTCTCAGTTTACTCTTGCGTAAATTCAGTCTTAGTATCATGTTCCTTTAGTTGTTCTTGCACTTTCAGCATATTTGCATATTCTTGGAACTCAGTTTAGTCAGATATCAGTTCTTAGTACTTAGTGGTAGCGATTGCAGCTTCTTTCCTCCATACCCAGCTAGTTTAGACTTCATTCGAGGACTAATGCTCCCAAGGGGAACATATTATA
This sequence comes from Solanum lignicaule, assembly GCA_029582545.1. Taxonomy (NCBI): domain Eukaryota; kingdom Viridiplantae; phylum Streptophyta; class Magnoliopsida; order Solanales; family Solanaceae; genus Solanum; species Solanum lignicaule. The sequence goes on along the minus strand of JAJOOF010024752.1, from coordinate 2,166 downwards.
ACACCTCAGATCTCAAAATGAAGAAAATCCTGGTTTTCAGAAAATCTGGTGCCATTACAAATGGAACCACCCACGGACAGTAGGTGGGACCACGGATGGTAGGTGGGGTTCCATGGTTAAGGCCGAAGTCTTAATAGTCTCTGATTCCATCCACGGTCGACCAGTACAGTTCGTAGTTGGACCTACAGACCGTAGGTGATGATCAGCGGCCAGCTAGAGGGAAATTGTTGAAGGATCAACTTCAGATGATCATCACTCTTAGCACAAAAGGAATTAGGTGGCCCATCACCCACCTAATGATAGATAATTGAATCCCCTTTCCAACGTCACCGATTTTGCTAAAATCTCATCTCCAAGTAAAGATTTATGCTCATTTTAGTGAAGCCCTATCGGGAAGACTTACCGACGGACTCAAACGACGGCAGGTAAATCCAACGACGGACCGTCGTTCCTTCCGTGGATGGGCTTCGCCAGATTTAAGTTAGGGTCATTTTGGTTCTTTTCCTTATGTGTTGGACCCCTAAAATATGTTGTTTAATCCCTAAACTACATAGTTCTGGTCAATTTAAGCCTAGCAGCATAATTATAACTTACCCTAGTCAACTCATTCTCCAAAAATTCATCAAGTTGAATGGAAAAAAGGAGAAGGAGTCGACCAAGCCCTAGTCCAAGAACGCAATAGGTTTTCATCAGTTTCAGCCTCGAAATCGAAAGATTTCTTTATGGAATTCATTACTAGGTATGTGCGATTTCACTAGTGGGTTCATTTCACCCATTAGGTCCCTAGAATTCAGTCAGATTCTTGATTCCCTTCAGATTAACTAGACCTAGGGTTTCTAGAATTTCAATAGATTATTATGAATTAGTTACATTAATGTTCCTAATCAGATTATCAAGATTTTAGCATTGTTTTGCGTAGATCCTTTCAATGAATCAGAACCATAGTTGTGTTTCTTTTAGTTCATGAATTACACATGTTAGGTCAGTTAAACAGATATACATGCTCCAGTTTCGAACATCACATTATCAGTATATTTCAGCATGAACCGTATTTTGAGTTATAAATCTTGAGAAGTTTTTTAAAGCCAACATCTGAGTTTTAAACTTAGTTTTTGAAAAAGTTAAGATAAGTTTTGAGAAAGAGCCTATAAAAGATGATTTGTATGACAATCGAGTAAGCCATCAATGTATGATCAATATGCTATCTATATATACCATTAATGTTTAGGCAGTATGACCTCTCGAGTCATCAATGATCATAATATAATATGATTTTGAATTATTTTTGAGAAAGAGTTTCAAGTATGAGTATCTGTATGTCAGTATTTTGAGCTATTCAGTATTTCAGTCATAATGTATCATATACATGCCTCAGTTAAGAATGTTTCATTATCAGTACCTAATGTTGCATTTTCGGTTAGCTTGTCAGATCTTGAGCTATCTAATATTATAGAAATTCAGTCATAAAATGTTAATTACATAATCAATTGGGAGAAGCTTAATATTGAGTGGACTAGGGTCAGTCACCCTCAAGTCCCAGAACTACGTTCCCTGTAGGTTTTATGTCCCCTTTGTGGGCATCATTTTAGTGATCACGCCAGTCATGCCTCTATACCTCTGGTAGGGTATATTGGGTCCTCTCGATAGGGTGTATATATCGGACTACACATTTAGCTCATGTGGTTTTATGTCAGTTATTAGTAGCTCCCATAGTTCAGTCAGATTCTATTGCATTGACCATGTTCTCAGTCACAATCAAATTTCAGCTCAACATGTTATAAATTTGGTCATTGCATTCAGTTAGTTCATGTTCAGTATTCTCAGTATGGTATTGTGCTTCTCTCTTATCATTGTTTAGATTTATGCTTTGGTTCAATAATGAATATATGTTTGTTCAGCTTTATTCTATCCTGCATGCTCAGTACATTTCAAATATTGACGCATACTCTGCGCTATATCTTCTCATGATATAGGTTCAGGTTCTCAGCTTCCATATCACGCATAGTGTCACGACCCGAGAGCACCCCCTAGTCGTAACCGGCGTACTCGACCTTGAAGAGGTCTAATACAAGCCTCTTAGCATTCATTCATCGCATAGACACTAAAACCATAAGGAATTTAAAACTTTCTTTACCAAGAAAACATTTCATAATTAAAAAATAATAA
>JAJOOF010024751.1:0-10021 GCA_029582545.1 Solanum lignicaule | reverse complement strand
TGCACCGGGTGTCCGAGTCTCTTTGAGCCCCGACTAATCCCGGGGGTGCACAGGCCCTCGGCAAGGAGTTTCCCGCAAGTGCACCACGGTTAATTCAGGTTTTACCCAGTCCGATGGCCCTCAGAAATTGTTTGCACCCAGTGGGTTTCGAACTTGAGACCTTGAAAGGGAGCAAACCCCAAGGCTCAAGTCAATTGCCAGCAGGCCAACCCCTGAGGGTTTCCCCTCGCGTAAGTTATATTTAGCCAATATCAATTTTTAACCTATTTTCAAACATGGCAAGCAGCAATCTCTCTTAAAATGCCCCAAAAATTCCACTAGCGAAAACTATCAAGTTTCGTCAATGAAAATAAAATCACATCTTGAAGTCTGATATGTGGGAAGTTGTAATGAAAGATATACCTTACAACCACTCCTGCAAATCCTATCCTTCCCCAAATTGAATCTCATTCAGATGAAAAAACAAAAATTTAAAGCCAAAACTGTAATTCAGAATTCAATTGCTGATTCAAATTTTCCTTAAATCATTGCTTGTGAGAGAGCAAAAAAAGCTTGGGAAAAACTAAAAAAAGATGTTTGCTTACTTGCTCGAAACGGAAGGGACTCCTAGAAACATCGTCAATAAACTCCTATTGTTTTGCAATATTCGCAGCATGATAGCTCCATGGACAAGGATGATGCTATAGAAGCCCTAAGAAGACAGTCACCAAGGATAAGGAGTTGCAAGATTCTTGTTCACGTGCAAGTGACTTGGGAAGGACCACATATTTTGGTCAAAGTTGGAAATCCTTTTTGGGAACTTTTGCTTATTTCCTTAGGAAAGAATTTTTGGTATTATATTTATATGTTTTCCTAGTTTAAAAGTTGGGATAAGGCACAAGTACCCCCTAGACTATAACCGAAGTCCCAGAGACACACCTAAACTTAACTAGGGTCTTATTACCCCCTCTAACTCATTTCGTATTTATGTGCACCTTTTGTGTTGATGTGGCACTTTCAACCACCCAAGTTGGTTGTGCGTGTACACACGTGCTTGCCACATGTGTAAATATTATTTTAAATTTTTAAATTTTTATTTTAAAGAAATAATTTTACTTTCTTTATCTTTTAGTTAAGTTAATTTAATACACATCTTTTACCTTGTATCAGAACTTTTACCTTCATTCATTGTTTTTTATCTTTCATTTTCTATTGATTTTATTTACTCTTTTTATTTTCTTTGTCTTTCGTTTTGATTTGATTTCAAATTTAATTCCAAATATCTTGTATTTAAAATGAGTTAATTTCGAACGGATATCAAAATAAGTGAAGAAAATTAAATAAAACATAAATGTTAAAATTAAAGGACACTTTTGATTATTTTTTTAAGAAAATACACATAATTTTTTAAAAATTAATTAAAAATTAAAAAAAAAAAGTTTAAAGTGAGAACGAAATTAAAATAATTAAATATATATAAAATTTTAATATCAATAAATATGTGTAATTATAAAAATACCAATTAAAAAATGACATGTGTCTAACTTGTGCACTCATCACTTGCCTTCAAGAGAGTATGCACACTCTCTATGCCATGTCAACATTTATGGTGTATTTATTCCATTTTAAATTAGTTTAGGAGGGTAATAGGACCCTAGTTAAGTTTCGGTGTGTCTGAGATTTCGGTCAGAGTCTCGGGGGTACTTGTGCCTTGTCCCTTAAATGTTTCCTATTTTAAAGTTTCCTATTTTAGAGTTTCCTATTATGAAAGTTTCCTAGTTTTTTTTTTTTTTGGCATAGGTAATTGTTTCTAATTCTGTAACACAGTACATGGGTTGTACTGAAACCATATTTACAAAAGAACTCAAAATTTATTGTCCTATCCTTATAATGAGTCCAAGACATCAATGATAGAGTAGTATCATTAGAGTAAGTATCATTAGAGTATATCTGGTTGCACCATAAACATAAAGTCAAAATACAATTCATTTTGACTTGTTCAACTCCATATTCTGAAAAACTCTAAGGTTCCTCTCCTTCCATATTGTCCACCATGTAGCTGCAGGTACAATTCTCCAGTTGTTTCTGTTCTTAGCGTGTACTACTTCTTCTCAACATTGTAATGCTTCTATGATTTTCCTTGGCATGGACCAAGATATGTTTTTGAGACATAGGAATAATCTCCATAGTTGCTTGTGACCTTGCATGTATAAATAGATGGACCACTGTTTCTGCAGTTTCCCGATAGAAAAACATCTGGAACATAAAGGGATCCCCTTCTTCATCAAGTTATCTTGAGTCAGCTACTTCCTTAGCCAATAACCAAACAAAGCAAGCTATTTTGTGTGGGATTTTGGCTTTCCATCGAAGTATCTATTGGTTTGGTTGTTTATCTTCCTATAGGCTGCATTTACTTTAAAAGTCCCGTTACTATTTCCCTGCCACTGTAGGATGTCTTCTCCAGCCTTCAAACCACTGAATTGGTCGATGGTGCTGAAGAATTCTATTACTCTTGGTACTTGGTATTTCCCAATCATTGAGGTGTCTCCTGAACACAAAATTCCACCCCTGAGGTGTCCACAATTCTGCTATTGTGCTATATTGATGTAAAACTAAGTTATAAATATCTAGGAATAATGTCTCCATGTTGCCTGCTTCATGCCAATCTTCCTTCCAAAAGACAGTTTTAACTCCATCTACCACTTTGACTATGGTATTAACTTTGAATTTATTCCACAAAATTCTGATAGATTTCCATAAGCTAACACCATAAGGAGTAGTGACCTCCTTTGTCATCCAATTATCATTCTCCACATATTTAGCTTTAATGACTCTGACCCATAGACTTTGATTTTCATTTGAATATTTCCATAGCGTCCTCATTTTAAAGCTTTACTCTGATTCTTCAGATTTTTGATCCCCAATCCCCCAAATCTTTTCTCATTGATCACTGTCTTCCATTTTACTAGGTGGTAACCCTTCCTGTCTTTGTTCCCTTGCCATAGTAATTTCCTCCTGATGCTATCCAACCTATTGATGATTCCTAGTGGGATAGGAAACAATGACATCATCTTTGTCAAAAAAAAGGAAACAATGACATCATAACGATGGAAGTGCATCAAGCACAGAGCTTATCAAGGTCAATCTTCCACCCAAGGAGAGATATTGGGACTTCCACCTTGCTAACTTCTTCTCACATTTCTCAATCACCCCATTCCAGATTTTCATAGACATAGACTTGGCCCCCAAAAGCAATCCAAGGTAGATAGTTGGTGGAGCACTCACTTCACACCCTAAGATTGACTTTAAGATTTCCATGTTTGGCACTTCATTAACGGGATATAAGAAGCTTTTCCTCCGGTTAATATGTAAACCTGACATTCCTTCACATATTACCAAGATCAGTCTCAGTATTTTGAGATGCTCTTCTTCAGCATCATATAATATAAGTGTGTCATCTGCATACTGATGAGTTACCTTCAAGCTATCGCTTCCAGCTCTAGCAACCTCAAATTCTCTTAACCAACCTTCCCTATTTGTTTTCTTAATCATGTTGTTCAGTCCCTCCATGACTAAGAGGAACTAAAAGAGTGATAGAGGATCACCTTGTCTTAGGCCCCTCTGTGAATTAAAGTAACCTGCTGGTGAACCATTAATAAGTACAAAGAAATTCACTGTTGATATACAAAATTTTATCCACTTATTCCATTTGTGTCTAAATTCCATCTTCTCTAGCAAATCCATAAGAAATCCCTAATTGACCTGATCATATGCTTTCTCAATGTCTAATTTGCATAGGATTCCTGGTTTCTTCAAGTTCACCCTGGAGTCTATTACTTCATTTGCTATGAGGGCATCATCCATAATCTATCTTCCTTTGATGAATATCAGTTATTGTGAGTCCACAAGCTTAGCCATCACTCTTTTCAATCTTTCAGTAAGCACTTTGGAGAAAAGCTTGTAAATACTACCTAGATGGGCCTGAAGTCTATTAATTCTTTAGCACCTTCTTCTTTGGAATAAGAGCTATGAAGATAGCATTGAAACGTCTTTCAAACCTTCCTTACTCGTAGAAATTCTGGAAGGTCTTCATGATATCATTTTTTACCACTTCCCAACACTTGATGTAGAACCCCATTGTAAACCCATCTGGACCAGGTGCTTTATCAATTGCACACTACTTTAGACATTTCAGTACCTCCTCTCCAAATCACCTTTCTAAATCTTCCATTTCCTCCACTGTCAGCCTTGGGCAATTTGTGAAGTTGCTGGCAGGTCTCCACTGGACATTCTCTGAGTACAGGTTTTGGTAAAATTCCATTATTTCCCCTTGAATCCTTTCTTGATCTCTGATCAGATTCCCTTGAACAAGAAGTTGGTCAATGTTGTTATATCTCTTGTGTGAATTAGACATCTTGTGGAAGAATTTGGTATTCTTATCCCCTTCTTTCAACCACAAGAATCTAGATCTTTATCTCCACAAGATCTCTTCATTCTTGATTAGCTGCTCAAAGTTCATGATTAAGGATGCCTTCTCCATTGACTCTTCTGCTGTTATAGCAATGTTGTCCAAAGTAGCCAACTTCTCTAGCAGATTCTTCCTTTGTTAACCTAGGTTTCCTTGCGCGACTTTGTTCTCTCGCGCTACAAACTTTCTTCCTTTTTTTTCTCAATCAAATACCAACTTTTTCCTCTTTGAACTGGTAAATTATCATAATCTTTACAAGTATTTTTTTAACAATTTTTTGGGGGTGTATTGATGTTTATCAAGAACGCTTCACCTCTACCCTTCCAAGATTTGTGTACAAAACTTTTCAAAGGTTCTACTGCAACAAGAGGTCATGGTTGGAGTCCAAGTTGTACCTATTCCTGTCCTAGTATCTCTTTTGAATCTCCTACTATAAATATAGATACTCCTAATGGAGTTGAAGATCTAGTTGGTGACAAAAATGATGGAGGTCTTAATAATTCTCCATCCCAATCTTCAATTTCGCCTGATAAAAGAGTTCTGGGATGAAAAGAAAAATTTGTCTCAATTGGAAATTCATGAGAAGACGAATATTGTCTTAAGAGTTATTGATTAAAAAAATAGCACAACTAACTTAGAAGAATGAAAGGAAAAATTAGATGGCATTAACGTGAAGAACCATACTGTTAATATATTTTGTGAAATTGATAGATACAAAAGGGCATGGACGACACTAGAGGTGCACAAGTTAGAGAATTGGATTAAGGTCATCAAGAAAAAAATAGAAATTCTTTCATTTTTCTAATTAGCTATAGTATATGTTAGGCGTTGATAATGTGAAACCTTCTTTATTATTTGATTAATTGGATAATTTTTTTATGAAATGCTTATGTTGAATTCTTTAAAAAAACCATGTTATAATAATTTTTGTATTGATATATAATTTTTATTTGCATATCATATAATTTAATTTTTTTCAATCAAATATAAACATTTAAAATATCTTTTTATCAAAGAAGTAATATTTTTTTGACAATAATTTTTTTATAATATTTTATTGATATAAATTAATTTCATATGCACATTCAGATATTGAAAACAAACCGTCTTAATCATTCAGTGTTCAGATCTAGAGACAACATCTTAATATTTAGATATGTATTCAGATCTAGACATCTAGATCTTAATGCACATCATAATATGTTATTCAAATTCAGACGTCTTACTCTTAATGGAAACAAATGAGGTTTCAGACTCATTAAGTAATTGTAAAATAAGAAAAGCAAACGCACTTAATGATTAAGACATAAATGATAAAGATTCAGACCACAAAAAACAAACTTAATGAGTAGGATTTGAATGTTAAAGATTAAGACCTTCATTAAGTGCAATCAAATGAAGCCTCAATTGGACCCGATTTATCCTATAAGAAAGCCCTCGTGCCCATTTTAAACCGGTTGGTTTGCAAGTTGAGAATCAAATAAACTTCCTTTGGTGAAAGTGTTCATGGAGGAATCATCCGCACGATGAAGTAACTAAGAGACTAGGGTGGACATGCAGAGCAAATACATGCACCTATTTGATAGCTCAAATATACCCGAACAAGAGTTTAAGTGGGCGAAAATATAACCCAACCCTTTCATGTTTTATATTTGCATTCCATATGTAGTTTAAGCATATGTATAAGATCGTATTACTAATTATTACTTGCGGCGTTGATTTGAAAAGTGACTCAAGAGTTTGGGTGGTTTTGGACATGGTACAACCTAAAAATCAAAAGTTTTATTTGGTGCAGCCACGATCATTCTGCACCAGGACCAATCACACAATGTGGGAAGAGTTTGGTCATCGTAAGTTGATTGCCATCGCACATTGGAAAATTCAAAAGCCAGTGCTATCGTGCAAGCTGACCAAAATAGCCCTTAAAGACGGTTCAATTAATTATCATGATAGGTGAGGAATGTGATAGCTCCTAAGAACAGTTCAAGTATACATATGAACATTGATTAGATTGTGCCATTATGAAGAAGAACTTGTGGGGGCTCAGCCAACAGAGTGATTTCGACCCAAGGCACTAAGATAATGATTAATTAACAACCTAAGATGATTATACTTGTTTTTGTGGATTTTTACATAGATTTGAATCCCTAAAGTTATATTTGGTGCAGCCACAATCATTCTGCACCAGGCCCAATCACACAATATGGGAAGAGTTTGATCAGCGCAACAGCACAAGTTGACTGCAACCACACATTGGAAAATTCAAAAGTTTGAGCTATCGTGCAAGCTGACCGCAATCATATTTAAGGGTAGTTCAGTTAATTATCATGATCACTGTGGAGGAGTGTGATAGCACTAAGGACAGTTTCTTTTTTTATGACTATGGTGTCCGAGCAAGCTTTTGCGCACCTCGACTGATTCCACGGGATACATGCCACCTCCCTCCAACAACAGGTATCAAGTAACTCGGTCCACCAAAGCTAGGACAAATGGGAAGAATCACTTGGTATTTTTTGTCTCCACTGGGTTTTGAACTCGAGACCTCAGGATTCTCAACCACTTCATTAACCACTAAGGCACACCCTTGGGTGCCGCTGAAGGACAGTTCAAGTATAAATACAAACAACACCTAGTTTTTGCCATTTTGGAGAAGGAAGAACACATGGGGGGCTCAACCAATGGAGTGATTTCGACCTAAGGCATTAAGATAATCATACTTCTTTTTTTGTGGATTTTGACATGAGATTTGAATGCCTTAAGGATTTTAAACCTAGTTCTACAAATGAAAAAAAAGGGGGGATGCGACCTAGCAATACAAGTCAAGATTGAAAGTTGATTACATAAATGAAATGTGAGCTTATGGGTATGCTGATTCTATAATTTGTTTTGCATTTTGACTAGTTTGGTCGGACGTTGAGTTTTTGGTTGACCTTCCATTGTCTGACTTATCCAAATTATGGAAATATTGCACCTAATTTGAACGCGTTGTTCAATATCTTGCATAAATTGGGGCCTTCAGAGGTCGTCTTAGTGGATTTAAGCATTTCAAGTGAAGAAAAGGCATTTAAAGGCAAGTGAGACTTTTAACCTCTCGAATGTTTTGCTTTCCTGAAGTCATTGTTTAGAATATACATAATTGCTTTAAATTACCTGGTATGTTGAGGGTGAGAGCATACAAAGATATTTATACAGTTTCTTAGCTTGTGCTATATATTGAGGTACTTCTTTTTCAAAGTTGAGTTTAAAGAATATTCTATATCATGCATGAAAAATTGAGCATAGCATACTAGTTACACAAATTAGGAAGCATGCCAAGATATGTGTCATTTCTATACATGTTGAGATTTATAGCATGACTTCATTTACACCATATGATATTATTATATTGCACAGTTTATCTTATATGCATTAGTTTAATGAGTTGAGATGGTGTTAGCATCATATTGGTCGTGGAAGGTATACATAGACGCACAGTTCGGTTGCCACCACAGTGGTCTGCTACTAAAACACACTAATGGTTGGGCATGGTATGCAACTATGCGGTATTGTTGACTATGGACAGTATATTAAGATGTGTAATTCAACACAGGTAAGGGTGTGCAATATGGACGTTCTCTTGCTATGCATAGTGACACAATGAAACACAGACCATGAGATGTTACATCTGTACTTGTTGGTATTTCATTTATATTTGCATTAATATGATATGTGTCATACTTGTTCATAACATGCATATATTTTTCAGATACTTTCTCCATGGGGTATGACAGGGAGCACTGGTCAGTGATCTTGATGAGCTTTGGCTCACCCTTCTTGTTGTTTACTACTCTATACAGATCCTTCACCTAGTGTAGTTGTTGTCCGGGTTTTGATCTTGTTTGAGGCAGTTATGAAGCTTCAGATGAGGTGAAAGAACCACATACGTTGTGGTGGTACTTCAAGCTATTTATATTATGTTTCTTTACTTTCGGGCTACGACCCAAACAGCATACTTCAAAGTATGTAGCTTCTCCTCGACCTATTGTTGGGACGGATAGGAACTCCTTGGCATTATAACGTATACTTCTCTTCCACTATTATCTGTGATACTTGGAGATTTATCTATAAAGCTTATACTATCATTTTGAATATGAGTTTGTTGCTATCAAATGTTTGTGGTTTGCCTATCAAGCGGTCGCTCTTTAGGTGCCTATCATGACTCATGAATTTGTATCATAACAAATACCATATTCATACTTTTTTAATAATGATAAATGATTTCTTCTGGCTAAATACCATGTGAGATGCACAAGCATGAGACTAGGGCTAAAAGAATATTTCTAGTTAACCGGAATATTCACACAAGAATGAAATATCAAAACTAAAGGATTAAAACAATCCACATACCTGCTGCAATCACTTGACCAAAGTAGTTTGCCTTGATTCTGCAAACTCCACTCAAATATCTGTCTTACATGCTACTGAGTTAGATTCTTCAGAATGCAGCTAACAAAGTAAAGCTTTCAGCAAGGTGAAAATCTTGAATATATGGAGAAGCACTCAATGAAAGAAAAATAAAGTGAATTCGATGATTGCTAAATAACTTGCCTTTCCATCTATACCCAAAGTGAAAATGCTGGTCTCATCAGAACCAAACAGAACAGAACTAATTGCAGAATCATGTGCTGGCCATCCAGTAATTTGCAAGCCAGCAGACATATCTATCACCTGTTAAGATTCTGTTGACTATGCAAGCCAGCAAAGTTATGAGAGCATCTCCTAACTGCACATATTCACTCTCAAATCTATATCTATCTATCTATACTACTTTAAAAACATGAACTCCCTAACTTGAATGTTAAATTACTATAATACCCCAACTTAAAACACTCAATTTAGTATATATTCTATATTTAATATTATATTTATTTATGCTATATATTATATTAAAAGCATACACCTTTTAACATTGATAGGTAGGTACTTTTGCGAAGGGTTGTAACTTTTTTTTAGAGAGTTGTGACTTTTTGATGAGTTATGACTTTTCTGAAAAGTTGTGATTTTTCTGTAGGGTTGTGACTCATCTGAAAAGACGGGATAAATAATTTTTCATACTATCATTTGTTGTCTATAATAGAGGGGGTTTCTCAAACTACGAATTTTGTAAGTTTTCTATTCTTCTTCTTAAAACAAGGAAGGTTGTGAGAGTTGTTCAATTATGCTATTATAATATTTTTTGTTGGTAAATTAGATAGATCAACAAAAATTAAAGCAACAAGAAGAATCTTGAAATAACTCAACTTCAAACGAGAAGAGTATCTTGATAATTAATATGTACTCATTTTTTTTTTTTTTGAACTTGGTAACTTTGTATTATATCACAAAACAGTACATGGGTCGTACTGTAACCTTATATACAAGTGTACTCCTGATTTCACTTCTCTACGTCTAAATTGAGTCTAACACATCAATAATAGAGACAGTGTCATTAGAGTATAATTGATTACACCAAAAGACTAAAAGTAAAATGCAGTTTAGTTTAACTTTCTGCACATTGTTCTCTATGCTCTCAAAACATCTTGAATTCCTTTCTTT
>JAJOOF010024750.1:0-13546 GCA_029582545.1 Solanum lignicaule | reverse complement strand
AAAATTGCCCTTAATCTTGTGGTTTTAAACATGCCACGTGGAAAGCAAAAAGTAAAATGTTACCAAAAAAGGAAAGAGGTCATTCTTTTTGAAACTGACTAAAAAGGAAAGGAGGTCATTCTTTGTGAAACGGAGGGAGTATTTGTTTTTGTTTTTATATAAGGAAGACAATGTGCTGTTTGTTAATCTTTTTCCAATGAAATTGTGTTATGAATTGGTAATTTATGTACTTTAATCTGATAGATCTCTTTTTGATGAAATACTATCATCTTACTGATGGTTACTGCAATGACCTTACTGTAGAAAGGAGGCGGCACAGTCATCACTTGGAGTGTTTGTTCAACTTTTACATGAGGATGCTTTGCAGACATCATCAAGAAATGAAGCTGTCAAAATTATGGGAATATATAGTGACAGGACTGGATATATATCCTTGCAGTCCAAATCTTTATAATGCATTAGTTGAAATTGGCCATCTCTATGCATCACCTAATAAGCTACGGTGGATCTTTGATGAAAAATTCCAAAAGTATGACCTTCTAAACCTTTTCCTCCAGTTCTATGTGACATACAGTAGTCACAGTCAGAAATCTTTCACATATGCTAAGTTTCTTTGATCACTACTACTTCAATATTCTTGTTTTAATAGCTTCAGAGGGTCTAGGAATTTTGTATGTGCTAGTAAGACCATTATGTTGTCTATAGTTAATTATTAAGAACACTCATGTTTGAAAAGGAATTTGGTCCCAAAATGCTTTAATAGGAAATTATGTTTGCTGGTGCCTGTAAAATTTAGAAATATTCAGATTCCCCCTAGGGCTTTTTTCTAGTGGTAAGAGTGTAGTGCTTGATGTGTGGGTTTAGGCGCACGTCACGTGTTCAATGTTACCACAAACAAATCCTGGTATCTAAGTGAGAAGGGCAGAGAGTTGGGCCCATCATCCATAGAGAGTCTTGAACCATGCACCACTGTTTCTTCAGGGATTTCTAGGCTATCAAAGCAAGTATTGGTACTTCATTTCAATAACACTATCAGTCTATCCTCAATTCCAAACTAGGTGTGGTCGGCAATGTGAAATATTGATGCTCTGAGGACTTCTCAACAAGTTTTCTTAGTTGATTTTATTACTCCCTCTCTTCCAAAAAGAATGACATTATTTCCTTTTTAGTTCGTTTGAAAAGAATGACGCCTTTCTAAATTTGGAAATAGTTTAACTTGAACTTCTCATTTTACCCTTAATGACAGGTTTTTATAGTCACACAAATGTTATGACATGTTTGAGACCACAAGTTATAAAGTGTTTTAGCTGCACAAATGTTATGACATATTTAAACCACAAGTCCAAAAGTCTTTCTTAAACTCCATGCCCATTCAAACTACAACATATTAATGGAATTTATGGAAACGGAGGGAGTACTACTTTTTATGCGGCTAAGTTTGCAATCTGACTTTCAAATGCATGTCTATATATGTGTTTTTATGTCTGAGTGCTTGTTAAAAGATCTTTTTGCTAAGTTGGTCTGTTTGGCAGGCTTTTGGGAATGAAAAGCTATGCCAAGCATGTATTATAGAAGGTCTTCAGCCCCCAAGGCCTAGCTCGAGTGGCAAAAGGTGGAGGATTTATGGCTTAGGTCGCAGGTTCAAGCCCCACACCATGCAAAGCGAAGCCCGGTATTTAAGTGGAGAAGGGTAGAGGGGCGGGCCCATTATCCACCGAGTTTAGAAGGCTGTGATTGGTCCAAAGGGCGGGTCACAAACGAATTTCTCAGTTATCAAAAAAATTTATAGAAGGTCTTCAATGTCAAGTGTTCTGCCTCTTTCTTTTTGGAGAGGCTTATAATGGACAATTAGTTTTAAGTTTCAACCCCCCCTAATCAGTCAAGTCAAAAATGAAATAAAAGAAATAGGATGACACCTTTTTTTGATGGTATTATAGACTCTCTTGGTTGGATTTGAAATCTATCCTTTTGAAAGCAGATGCAGAAAAAATATATATCTCACGTGTAGCTGTTTAAAGCTGTCTTTATAGTTTTCCATCTTTCAAAGATTTAAGTCTCTGTTTCTTGTGTCCTTTGCTTTAACTTCCAGGAAACCTTCGCTTGTTGCTTGGCTCTTTGCATTATCATTCGACATGAGCAGAGATGGTTCAGAGCATAGAATACGCAGACTTTTTGAGAGGGCATTGGAGAATGAGAAGCTACGTAACTCAGTTTTAGTCTGGCGCTCGTATATTGCTTATGAAAGTGCTATAGCATGCAACCCTTCTGCAGCTAGAAGAGCTTTCTTTCGAGCCATCCATGCTTGCCCATGGTGAGTATATGTCTGTAATGTGCTGTAACAGTGAAGTAAAAGCAGGATAAAAAATACCATAATATTAAGGGTAGTTTGCTACCCAGACAGATTCAACAATCAGTTAAATTTTTATTGCTGTGTTTTCTAATAACCTCATTTCTGTTGCTCAAAATCTGCTCAGGTCAAAACGGCTCTGGCTTGATGGCTTCATCAAGTTAAATTCTGTTCTTACAGCAAAAGAGTTGTCGGATCTCCAGGAAGTAATGCGGGATAAAGAACTCAATTTGAGGACAGATATTTATGAAATACTATTGCAAGATGATCTTGAATCCTAAGTTATGAAAATCAAGATTTCTTCAGTTGCGGATGGGTAACATGCCCGTCATATGACACACTCACATTCTGCCACATGCCTTTTTTCAGCGCAAAACTTTGAAGCACCTGGTCTTGGTGGTTTCGGATAAGGCTGTAAGTGATGCCTTTGCTCTTAGTATATGCTGATTACTGTTGAGTTGTGAGTGGAAAGAAAGATTTCTTTTTGGTGAAAACAGAAAATGTACATTTTTGTTGGTGTATTACTTGTGCCCTTAGTTGTATGACAGCCTGGTGCTGCCTTTTCTGCATAAGTGCACGGTTGTGGTGTTAGCTCCCCTTTGATGATATGCTTCAATGTTCTACCAACAATAGAAGAATTAAGCAAAAAGAGAAGAAATTTTATCTTGAGGATTACATGAAACGTATATGTCCTTTCCCTTCACTCAATATTTCTCTGGTGTCTCTACGTTGCATTTTGTACCATCACATTTTCTCTTCTTTTTTAACAGTTTGTGAAGGAACACACCGTCATTATTAGTCAAAATGCGGCGGTCTTTACCTCCCCTTTTGATAGTGATCTTTAATGTTTGAATGAACTGCCTTGTTTTTTTTCCTCAGAGTTGTTGACAGATGAACTTCTCAATTGGCACTACTGAAAGACCATCAATGTGGTTATTATGTTATGCAGTGAGAAAGACACCCAACCCATCCTTTATTCCTCTAGGGAGCCACTCCCTTGCGACCGTTCCAAAGCAAACTTTGCATCGCATGGAACACACCACTGTTATGCGAGCCTCTGGTTTCGTTTATTACTTAGCAATATTTGTAGATGTACATTTGATAAACACTACAGTAATAAAATGTACACTTGGAAAGCCATTGCACATATTCTTCGATTCAAGTCTTACCTATCCCCAATCTTGCATCCTCAATATCTTGAATTGGTTGATTGAACTTTGTTAATTTCGAGTTGCATAATATGATAGGTTATGCTATATTACAGTAGGAGGTTTTCTGCCAGACACCATGGGATTGGAGAGGTTAAATGTTCGTTTGAGTTTCATCTGGCTTCAGGACCGCAGCATCAAAGTTACAGACAGAAAAGTCCGTGGGAAGTTTAAACAAGATACCCCATCACCAGTTTCTATCGCTGAAATAAATATATCTCTGGAAACTTGCTTACAATGATTCGCACCTGAAAATCAACCATTAAAACACAATCAAAATACACCCAATACAAGTGCAACAACTTGTCGGCAACTGCTGGGAAAATGTTCAATTCACTCAGGTTTCTTCATCGACGTGAAATCTTCAAAGTCATTTCTGTGACTTTCAAATACAGGCTTGACCATCTTTTGAGCTCAGTTACATATTTGAAACATGCATCTCCTATCTATCTATTAAAAGATCAAACCCAAAGAACAGCAGACGGCAATCCTATATACTTAAATTTCCTCATCCTCAAAGGGATCTTTTTCTGGATAGTCTCCAATCTGCAATACAAAAGACAAAGAGTCTACGTTAAAAGGTCAGATTTAATGTAATTTACAACGCTACCATAAATAATTTCACCTTTTCATTCCAAAACATTTTTAGGGGAAGTTGATCGAGGGAGGGATGCAGTCGTTTTCCAGTAAGCATTTCTAATTTCTTGACTAGTTTATGAAAATGAAATTTCAAAAAATTTAGCCTCGGTTTAGCCAGATTAATTGAAGTCAAATACTCACTCTGTTCTGCAACTCCCATAATCACAAAACCCTAGTTAATGTTTAATGCCTAATCTATTAATAATTAGAGGAGCTACATCCCGTTTTTGGCTTTAGTAGCCTGTGCCTGCCTGAACAGACTAGTCTAGCTTCCTCGTTTTATACATCTTTCAAAGCACACTGAAGTTGAATGTTTGTTCACCACTCTTTCACATCTCCAAATTCTCATATCATGATTCATGGATGCTCCTAAATCAAGATTCCATAACTTGTATATGCAGAGCTAGTAACTATACTTTTGAAGGTAATAAGTGTGAATATATTCATCTTAGGAAAGGTAGAACCGTGTCACATTTCAACGCAAAGCATGAAACAGGTACTGGCAAGTTTATTAGGGCATTGGAATTATGACAAAGATACCACTTGTACAAACCTTTACTTTGTCTGGTCGGACCATTGCACCATGAAGGGGAGGACAGTCAAAGTAACGTTTCCCTTTAACCCTGAGAAAATATGAGAATAATTTGGTTTAGCTGCAGCAATTACTATAGACACCGTGAGACAGTCTTTCAAATATAACATTTCTTCAGAAGTAAAATTGCAAGTATGGAGTAAGAAATCAGAGTCAAAAAAAGAATTGTTTGTGCTCCAATGCACAAGGCAAGAATTTCTAGGAAAAAGGATTCTGCAGCAAGGGACCTTCAGAGGCCTCTGGCCAAGTATTGTACTGTATAGTGCAGCAGAGCAGGGATAATTTGTTACTCAGGATTACGTGAGTTCCATATGCCTTGTTACCTATCAATCATGTCCTATATTTCAAAATTCCAATTTTCCGTTTGATACATTATTTTCTTCTCATAAAATGAAACTTATCCTGACCCCTTGTGGAAGCAAGATCTGATATCACGATCTCACATAGATTATGCACCATCTGTGCCTTGGCAGTAACTCTAACTTATAACCCTGTTGGAACTATTGAGCTATTCCATTCCTCTAGATTCTCTAGCATCCCAATAGTTCAAATACAACACTGTTTTCTTCTCCATTTTCTAATTAATTTGGTGAATGCATATAACAATAGCTAGTGCACCATTACCTGCTCCCCATCCCACCACCACCACCACCACAAGAAGAGGAGACGGTCACATTTCACCAATTTTGGAACATCAGATGTGTACAGTCAATTGATTAACAATTTAGTTAGACCTGGAGAAAAAGAAACCTATATGGTGCAGTTGGAGAACAGGAAAGCAAACACCAGACTGAGTTTGGCCATAACAGAAGGAACAAGGTATCTAGTTTATTATCTAAAATTTCCTTCAAAATAATTAATGCAACTAAAGATAGATTAAGCTTGTGGATGCAAGGACTGAATCTATAGGTCATCATCAATATACATTGGATACACAAGTAGTAATTATAATTACTAAATGAATAGAGCACCAAAGATTAAACAAGAACCATGGATCAAGGAAATGTTAAGACACAGAAAAATTTAAAACTTGGGCAATAAAATTAATTTCTGACTATAAAAAGCACCAAGGGACTCATATTCTACAGATCAAAGTGGGACATCTAGACATGGCAAAATTTTATAAATCAAGGATTGGGTCAAACGAGCCAATACAAGGTCTCTCCTTAGTGGAGTCCATATGATCTTTTACTGGGAGGCAACTAAGTCATTCAAAAAACCTGCATAGCACATGCTTCCTCAAAGAAAAACTCTCTCCTGCTGGTAACCGCTATTAAAATATATGTATTCCTACTTCAAACTAAGATTTTAAATGAGAAGTTTGTGTTACTGACGTACATGCCATCATGTTTTCCTACTGGTTCATCAAACTGAACTCCAACCCAAAACCCAGGTGCAAGTGTTTCTGCCTGACCAACAAATTTGACCGTGCCTCTTCTCTCTCCAGGTTCAACTTCACATCTGTCCCCTATCTGCTTTCACGAAGAAAACAAAAATGGTATTCAAACAAGTTAACAATAACACTAAATTATTATTATTCTGGGCCAGGAAAGTAAACTTGAAGAAAGAAAAATAAAGAAAGAAGTACTGAGAAGAACACAACTCCTGCACCATCACTACAAAAAGAAAAAGGGAAGAGAAAAACAGAAAGGAAAAGGAGAAATTTTAACAAATTTAACAATTAAAGCACCTATTCAAGCTTATTGAGACCTAAGACTTTGAAGGGTAGGCTCAAAAGATAGTTGGTTGTCGCCTTATATAAACCATAACAGAACCACAAGTCCGCCATAGTTAGCTGGTATCACTCATTTGGAACATTGAAACCAAATTAGTATACTTTTCTTTTACAAATAGTTTGTAACATGTGTGACAGGTAGTCACACAAATAAATATATTGACAACCTACTATCAAGTATCAGCAATGACAACTGAGAAATGAAAGGAGAAGCTCACTAGAGATTGTGTATCTTTAACTTACTTACAAAAACTATCAAATGATCCATTCAAGCTTGTTTATCTTTTCTAATTTAGGTTGGAGGAGCTTTTCGTTGTAGGAAAATACATTGTCCGAAATTGTTTTAAAGGTCGTATGGATATATGAAATTAATTTGGCTATATAGTTAAGTCAAGTATTTTATTTTGTTTATGACTCTTCTACCGCAATCAGCACACAAACTCTCTGTTACAGCAAGAGGTAGTGTATACATAAATGTACATAAGAAGTAATCCTCAATTACTGTATAATTAAAAGGTTCATGTGAGAAGACTGAAGTACGGTCAAGGATGTATTTACTACTTTAATATGATTAAGCAATAGACATATTAAGAAGTTGGAAAGGGAACTGCAATAAAGATGGAGATCAACTAACCTTGATATTTGCGCAAAGATCTTCCCTGTTGTTGTTGTCAGATATCTGTTTGACAAAGCCAAGTGGGGAAATGAATAGAGTTGCAAAATATAGCAATCGTGGCATAAAATTGAAAAGTAAAAAGTTAAGTGCTGGGAGATATCCAGTGCCAAATATCTCTCCTCAAAAGAAGCAGCAAGGCGAGGAACTAGCTATATTTCAGTGTCAATGAAGAATGAAACGGAGAAAGAGGGGATTGCATCCTTCCTCTTTTTTCCAGAAGAGGTGGGTAGCAGTGCAGGATATCTGGGAGAGAAAGGGCGAAGTGGTGGAAGGGTTTCGAGGCTAGATCTTGTCAAGTAAAAGTGGTAGCTCTAAGGATGGATTGGGAGGGAGACTTCTTCTTTTTATTAGATAAAACAGGGTATTTTATATTGTTGCATCAGGAATATTTGTACAGCATGATCTAGCAACTTAGTGGCATTACTCTCCACCACGTATTATTGGGAAAATATAATAGGAATGTAGGGTTAATTTGGAGAGAGAGTTAAATTTTCTCAAACAGCATAGCTATTTAAGATCCTTAGCAGTAAGCAATGACCTAGTAAATTAGAGGGGAGGTCCAAAATGTTGTGTTAAATTTGAGCAGAAGTCTATAGAATTTTACCTTCATGTTTTTATTAACACTTGAATATTAGTAGAAAAACTTACTTTAGATTCTTGACCAGGCGGTTGCTTAAGCGGCAATGTTTCCTTGAATTTTCTGAAAGTACCTAGAAAGTCACAACAAACTTGTCAACGCTAGGATCCATCACAGATAGCTTCATGACATCACCAGGAAAATCATTACTAGTCTAGATAAATACAGAGGGAAGTGTGAACAATGTCTAAGTTTAAGTTTCAGCAGTCAGCTTAACTTTGTTGAATCATACTATTTAAGATATTTGCTAGCAGATGATGACGAGTGAAGGTTGCTGCATAGCTGCCTAGATGGGCCTCTAGAAGAAGGAAGACTATACATAGGATGGACATAAAAAATTACCCTGGTATCCATCGTGTGGGTCTTGTGTAAGAGAGTAATACAGAGCTTTTAACTGGTATAAGAAATACTACTGTACATTTGAGATAAAACCTTTTATTATCAGTTACTTGCTGGTGCACTCGGCATCCATGAAATCCATGTTTGTTTAAAAGATTGGGATTTTGGGGGTAATTTGTAGAAACCACATTATTGTGTTGATTCTCTTCTTTTTGGTATACGTTTTAAATATGGGAGTATTTCCACATTAAAAGATTTTCTTACTTGATCATGAAAACAAAAATATTTGCTAGCATATAGCAGCATTTTGTTTCCTCCAATGAAAATAGCATAAATTGATGACTAAAGACATACTATATGGAATGGCAAAATTAATACTTGATGTACTCTCTCTTTCAAATGGAAGAAAAAGATATAATCTCACGGCCACTCTGTTGCATCTCCAAAGAGCATCAGTAAGAATAAAATGTAAGATGAGATTGGAGGAAAAAGGAGTCAAAATGCAGAGTAAGGAAATGAAAATCAAAGTCTTGTACAGACAAAAATAGAAGAGTAAAATGAGGGCTGTCTTCCTCTTCTTCATTTTGTATCTAACAAGTGTCATCCACCCATCCCATCCCTAATTGAAAGGTGCACAAACTGACAATGGATAAAAAGTACTACCAAATTAACTTCATGAACCATGCAGTTGGATACTTAAGACATATGTCAACAAGTCAAAAATGACAAGTATCTTCTGTAGGTTAAAACGTGATTAATTAGATGGCACTTAGCATCCTAGCCTAATAGCAAAGTAAATGATGTCTGATTGGACAAAAAAATCTTGCTATAATATATACACTCGGTTGCAATATGTCACTCCTTCCTGGTTAAACCATGATAGCTAACTTCTCATGTAAAATTAAGATGTTCACATTGACTTTTTTTTATGAAAGGGGAAAGAGAGTAACTTGGGGGAAAGGAAAAACCACTGATCTAAAGAGTATTAGAGTGTTCTACCCTCATCTTAGGATCACAAGGGCAGGAAATTGAAGAAACTTGGGGGAAGATTCATTGTTTTCCAAAGGCTCTGCTTCTCATAGAATTGTTTTTCAAATATTAGGTCGAAACACAATTGCCCTCTGATGGGACTTCTGTGATGAGTCAAAACATATTGTCCACTAACAGACCCCAGCCATTTGCCAGGGAGTAAATTGACTTGAAGAGGTATTGCATCCGAGTCAAGGAGAAATCAAATTAGAAAAGACATTTGTAAAACAAATAGCCAAGTGAAACTTGTCAACATTTACCTCCAAGTTTCTCATAAGCCTCTTCAGAGATAGTATACTTCTCCACAAGTGATGTATCCTCGAGCCAACCTCCAGAGGTCACTGACACTGGATCAAGATCAATGACATGCAGACGATAACTGCAAAGGCAGACTGATTAATCCAAAAATACATGTCCATATTAGTTCAAGTTCTTTCTGCATAAAATGCAGACAGGATATGATACTAATATCTACTTTAAAGAGTTGGTTATCTAGAAAACGATAATTATAATGTAATAGGTCCTCAGACCAAAAGAGCTTTACGAACCCATCCAGTGGGGAATAAAAACCAAGTGGTCTTGCATTATCACTTAGGACTGAGAGTTTAGCACCAGTTTCATCGTATAGCTCTAAGGACATCGAATTGACCGAAGTACCACACTTTTTCCAAAGCTTATCTTTCACGGCTTCCACTGACATCTGAAAACAAATAAAAAATTGGACTGTAATGCACAAGTCAGTGGACATTACAACTGCTGAAAGGACTTTTCTCTCAACCAAGTATATTCAAAATGAATTAAGTAGCAACTTTGTGATGAATTTCTCAATCTTTACCTTTATAATATCAAAGATCCATTTGGAAGTCTAACTAATAACAACTCATTGAGAAGTCGAGAACAGTTCTAAAGCTAATCATATGTCTTTGCAGATTTGTAATTTAAGTTCTAATTATAGATTTCTGCCTTATGGTTTAATAATGACTTTAAAAAATGACCTGGTTTATGGCTTCATGAGCCTGGTTACTTGTAATTACACTTCATGAGCCTGGTTACTTGTAGAATATGAGAACATAATAGGTTTATGGCTTGTTTAGATGATAGAAAAGTGTCTTACACTCTGTTACATATACTTCTGCACAATTAACCAAGAATCCTTATTGAAAGTATTTTTCAGAGCAACCATATCATGCTTCTTCAGATAATGCTGCTGGTATCACCCACATGGTTTGAAATAGGAAAGTAGAAATTGATGAATCAGAATAACAGCAAAACCCGCACAACTGGCAGTAAATCAAATTGATAACTTGTATATAGATGAACCTAACCTGAAGAGAAAATCGGATTTCTGGAGAAAAGCTCTTCATATTGGAGTGAGTAACCCGTAAAAGTACGGATTCATCACCTTGAATCTGTAACTGAGAAGCCATTATCCTTCAAACTTTGTCCTGGTAATTTTTTATGAGAGGGGAAAATGTGATGAAAAAATTAGACTAAAAACTCAGATCGAAGATAAACAATCAAAAAAACACAACCCAGCCATATGCATCAGAAAAAAACCATCATAAGTCCGATCGTTACCTGAAAAGCGCCGTTGGAATGCGGAATTTAGCCCTCTCTGCAGACCACAGCACCCGACGACGGACAGAGAGAGATCGCACTACAGGTCTGTAGAGATAACTAGAGAGAGAAAACGAATTGAGAATTTGAATTTTTCTTTTTTCCTTTTCGAGGGAGTGTGATTAATCACTGTGGCTTTACAAAGAATAGATTCAGCTAAATTATGCCCCCAAATATAAGTTTAATGACATATGTTATGTGTTAATGGATAAGTTAATGACACAAATTATATCTTAAGGTAAAAATAAATTATGCTTAAAGGATTAATTATGTCCGCACAAATCATGTTTAAACTTTAAAGCCAAAAGAAACTAAGCTCAAGAAATATGTTACCTCAAGATAAAAGTTTAGTAGTTCAAGTTGGGTACGATACATGAGTTTAGTTAATCAAAATATAAGTTCAATGATATAATTGTCAAATTAGTAAATAAGATTTATTTATTATTATTATTATTATTATTAGGTAATTTATCCGCGCTTCATGCGGGCATAAATAATCTTTCTAAGTTTTTGAACAATCTTTCCAATAATCGACTTTTATAAATTAAAAAAAAAAGAGTAAATTTTAGAAGGTTTAAGACCATTTCAACATAAATTAAATTATTTGAAATTATCACATATCTCAAGAATTGTAAATATATAATGAATGATTAAAAATATCTTGATATCTAATCATTTTATCTTTTACATAATTTATCATAATATATGTTTGATGTTATAATTGTCTTGTTAAAACTGAATGATGTTTTTATGTAGCGATTAAACATCACTTTTTTTATTTTTTTTATACATGAAAAATATAGAATCTGATAATTTTATAATTAGAATAACTCCTTGTGAAAAAAAATTATGTGAAAGTTTTCGATAATCAATATTAGTTATAAATAAGTTAAGACCGTTAAAAAATGTACAACACAACAACATAAATATTTTTTTTTTAGAGACAATCTACTTGTCAGAGGTCAAACGGTCACCACTTTTCGTTATTTGTTACTCTAACAAAATTTATAGAAGGAGAAAAATAAATTTGAAACAACAACAAAATAATATTGTTGACCCTTTTAGAAATTCATTCTTCATTAAACTGTTGTTCTGAAGACCCTTCTAGATGCTTCATCAATGCAACTTTACGACTTTTTCATAAATATGTATGTATAATTGTTGCATTATGAAAGTACAAGTAGATCAAAATGTTGGATTCTAGACTCATGTTAAAGAAATATTCTCGAACATTAAAAAATTAAAAATGAGTCTAACCTAGATAACTCAAACGCTCAGCAATAACTTGGGACATGAAGGACAACAAATCTATGTTAATAGACATATCTTTTGTAGCTTGAGATATTACTTTTATTTAGAGTAAGTTTTGTTTCATATTCTTCAAATTAAGTTTGCCGAAAATAGTCATAACTCATATAATAAATATTTAGAAGAGCCGAATGAAAAGGAAAAAAAGAAAAACATTAAAAGGACGAAAGTTTTGTCCAAGTGAGATCAAATCAATTTTAAGTAGACAGCAAAACAGCAAGAAAAAACATACATTAAATGGAGTAAACTATGAGATATCCAATGATGATAACAAATCATTCTAACCAGAAAAGTTCATATGTTTTGAAATAGCATACCTCAAACAATTGACTAACACTCAATCAACTTTCAATCATTAAAGTACTCATAATATCCGCTGATAAAATTTAGTAAAAGTAGATAACAACAACATAAAAAAAAAATATGAGCATGCAAAGTTATTAACTCTCAAAGGCTTTTCTAAAGAACACAAAATTTCATCCTTGTATGTGAAGGAGTGACGTTGTTGATGAAGAAATTAGAGATTTGTAAGGGTTTTTTTTATTGTACCTTCAACAATTCAAGTAGAGAAAACTTGCTTGAATACTCAATTAACATTTGTTATTTAATCTGTACTAACAAATATTTATACCAATAACTTTGCAGAAACATAAATATAAAAGTTTAAAGCATGTACTAAAAAAACAATTAATAATATAAGCATAAATTAATGACTGTAAAAAATATACCAGGATTTGTAACAATAAAATGAAACATAATGGAAAAAATCGAGCCCACTGAATGTACAGTGTTCCCTTAAGAAAATTATTCCACTCTAGTACCCGAGGTTTAAAGGAGCAAAGTACACAAATATTTAATTGTCTAGAAGAAAAAGAAAAAGAAGTTCAAAATTTTCTTTGTTTTAAAATGTAACACCCTGACTTTTCAAAACATCTAAATTAACTCGTATCTTCGTGGAAAGACAAAGAGAGTGAGTAATAAATAAAAAATGATGTGGTATGTCATATTTTAAGTGTTCAAGGGTTGTATCTCAAGTTTTAAAGTTAAGTAAGTGACGAAATAAAAGTTGGCGGAAGTTATCGTAAGTTCCTTTTTAAGATTTCTCTGAAATTTGGGTCAAATGTCTTGGAGATTTTCTCCCAATATATAAAGAGTTATGGGGCCCACGACCTATCGAATCAAAGGTCTACGAGTAGGGGTGTTCATGGTTTGGATAAAAACCGATCCAAACCGAAAAACCAAACCAAACCGATTTAATTTGGGTTTTGGTTTGGTTTGGTTTTAGATTGTTAAGAACCGATAGTATTTGGTTTGGTTATGGTTTTGTTCGAAAAAAATCAAAGAAATAACCGAACCGAACCAACAAGTTATATACATAAATTTTATTATTATACATACATAATATATTATATTCATAAA
>JAJOOF010024749.1:0-15621 GCA_029582545.1 Solanum lignicaule | reverse complement strand
TATATATATATATATATATATATATATATATATATATATATATAATTGGCTACACTATTCTGACTGACAATAAAAGTATAATTTAATCATTTTTGTTCACTGCTAATTATATTTAAATTAATGTTACAATGTAAAGTATATTGTGATTAAGGGTATAAATGATAAATTAAATTAGTTGAAAGAAAAGTAAATGTCTTAAGACATTATAAATCAATTAAGATATTTGAACTCAAATATCCATTGATATTTGAGCCTCAACGTTATGACTTGTATACCAAATTGATTTGAAATCGAAATTCTTTTTTTTTTTTTTTGGAACCCCAGGATAACCCGCAGCCGCTACAACCTCTGCCACAGCCTCTGCCCTTCGGGTGAGCACTCTGTGGTGAGCACTTTGTGCGCACTGGGTAAACCCCCCACTGTGTAATAGCCTGCAAACCACACAGGGGATGTAAACCGCACTAGGCAAGCTTTATGCGACAGGCTCAACTCAGAAGGCATTGAGGGGGGATCGATCCCGGGTCATCCGTGTGGATAACCACCCTCCAAACCAACTGAGCCATCCCGAAGGACAATTGAAATTCTACTTTTAGGGAACTTTGGAATTTTAAATTAAAGTTAAAATTATGTTCAACTGTTATAATCAAACTCTAACTTCAAATTATATGGTCAAATGTTAACTAATTAACGATTGCTTGCATGTTAAAAATGAATTATAATCTTTACACTGTCATTCTATCAATATGATTTTAGATATAACAATTTATTTATCATCTTACTAATTAATTTATTTTTTTCATTCTTTTTATTTTACTTTTTTTTTGTCTTGTCATACTACTCATGGGATATGTATATATTGAAATCTCATTGCATTATGTGTTTAAAGCTCTACGTGTTGATTAAACCAAAAAAATCAAATCAAGTGTCTAAATTAATTGAAGATTTCTTTTTTTGATTTTTGATTTGGTATCTGTAATCTAGATTGGGCACTCTTAATATTACTTTTTTTCTTTCACAAGGCTCAAACCGAGACCTCTAATTAATGATAGAAGGATTCCAATCATCTCACCACAACTCATATTGATTGGAGAAAGTTATTATGTATATATAACAACTAGGGAATTTGGCCGCGCTTCGCGCAGTTATGAAATATATATGTAAATTTATTTTAAAAAATAATTATGATACAAAAAATAAAAAATCAAACATAGAAATAAGAAAAGTGATAAAATCACAATACAAATATTTTTGTAGAATTAGAGCTTAATTAAGTGAATTACATTTTTATTATCAAATGTTTTTCAAAAATAAAAGACTAATTTATTAAGAAAAAAATTCATATATTATGATGTTAATACATAAAATTCGGATAAACATATTTAAGGACTTGATTTTTTTTTCTTATTTTTGTCAAATGATAAATTTACTATCCGATGAATCTTCCTTTAGTTCGGAAAAATAAATGATGAAACTAAAAATAGGAGGAAATAGAGATAAATATTTCTATTTCATTTCTTCTTCGATATTTAATCCTTTCTTTGTCCTTGTTTTTTCTTTTATTCTCTATTTTTCACTATCATCTAAATAAACCTCTATTGCTAATTTTTCGTATATATCTTATATTATTATGGTGATTCATTAGAAGTAGAAGAAATGAACAAATTTAAATGGTTCTTCACCATAAGAAATACCTAATAATTCTGTATTTCAATACTTAATATGCATTTTTTTAGCCATGAGTAATAAAATTTAAACGTCTATTAGCGTAGTTAGTTGTGTTCTGACAAAGTTACAAATAACTAATTTGAGCCTAAATGAAAATGTAATTTAGTAAAATTAAAAAATTTATAAGAACCTAAATTTTGAAATATATATATAGAGAGAGCATATATGAAAAAGTAAGTAAAAAGAGAAAAACAACAACACAATTTTGTCAAGTCCTTAATCACAAAAACAAAGATGATAAAAAATTATATAATCAATGCAATTATTTTTGAGCTTTTATTAGGCACCCCTTCTATCCATATGCAAGAGTCTTTTCATGGAGTCAAACTAAAGTATAAATCTGATACTATAACAATAATATAGAATATCACCATTTCAAATATGGAATATAAATAATAATCTTGAGTAGGAATCTAATGGGAAAAAAATGAATTTATATAAACAAAATTGAAGAAATTAATATCATAAGGTATCTTAAATTTTGAAATTAAATAGTTGGGGGTTATGAATATAAAAATTTAAAGAAAAAGAGTTAAAAATATTAATTAAAGTAAAAGTTCAATTAGGTATAAGTTATGGAGATAAGAATTTTAAAATAAATAAAAGAAGAAAAAAATAAAATAGTGAAGACAAAAAAAAACTCATGAACTATTCAACATTTGTTGGGTGTGTATGTTTTATTAGGAAATCAAGCAAATCAACTTCTTCTCTTTTTGTACTACTCCATTGTGTTTAACAAAAGTGAAACAGGAAAAAAAAAATTAAAAAAAAATAGACAAATGTCTTGAAATATTATAGTAAATATTGAGACTTTTAAATTTTTGTAACAAAGAATAATAATGAGTGTAAATAATTTTGTAGACATTTAAGTATAACAATAAATAGAGGAGTAGTAATTGATATATTTATTTTTTGTACAATAAATAGAAAAATATGAAAAATTGTGGAAAAAAGATAAATAGAATCTTTGGCCAAAGAAAGGTGCAACTTCATTTCTCTATGAGATTTTTAAGTACAACAATATGTAATAGCTATAAGAAATGTATCATAGGTAATATACTTTCAAGCATGGCAAAATTTTAGAATATTGAAATCAAAACAATACATTAATGAATCTTTAAAATATTGGAAGCATTCAAACTTTGTACTAATATGATCATCTCTCTTGATGAATCTTTCAATATAATTAAACTTCCTTCTTCATTTTGATGATTCTGTACTAAATTAATGTGAGCATTTCTTTATACTGAATCTTTGAAGAATATATCTTTGATCTTCATCAAAGTGAAGAACATATCATGTCACTATCTTTTCTATGATTTCTTATGGAAAAGATGAAGAATAATTTTTATTTTTTTTAAAAGAGAAAAAAAACTACACTATTAGAAAGAAAGAATGAGAAAAAAACTACACTAATAAAAATAAATAATGAGAAAAAAACTACACTAACAGAAAGTAAGAATGAGAAAAATAAAAAATGAATATTCAACATCTCCATGGATGATTGTAATTTATAGATTTGATAATCCATAAGAATAAGTTGAAGAGACGTGTTATTTAAGTAGAGAATATGATTAGATGGAGATTTTTTGTAACTCATTAGATTAAATTAGAATAGTAAATATGATTGTTTTTTTAATTTAATAAATAAAAGAATTAATGAAAAGAATTTTTAAAAAAATCTCAAAAAAGAAGAAAAAAGAATGAAAGTCATAGAGAAGTGTCACATCACTTTATCTATGTTTCTCCTTTATATTATATAATAACAATTAACCAGAAGATAAGAGAACTCATTTTGGACTATTAACATTATGAGTTCAACTTGTGCTACAATATAATGAGTTAATTATATCAACTTTAACATTTCATCTAATTTAAAAACATGCTAAACAACTGAACAATATCATATCATATTAAGTAAATTGGAAGTATTAAATTAAGAGTTGAAGTCTCATTTGCCTCAATTGTCAAATGATCTATACTTCACTTGAATTGCTTAAACTACTCCAAATGATCGATCTCCATTCTCCCAATAGCCTCAATCTATTCAAAATCATTAATAACGAGTTCAAATTAATGAAGGAGCATTGTCCCAAAATTTTAGGACACTTCAAGATCAAATTCAAATTTTGGTTGACTCAAGCCCCTCTTGTGTCAACGATTTAAAATTCAAAATTGGATACATAAACGCGTTATTCATAAGCCATGATTTTTTTATACTCAAAATACAATTTTGATATCAATTGCCAAGTCAAATCAATGATTTTTCACTTGTATATTTATGTATAAAATTGCAATTTAATTAGCCACTTAAATCACATGATCAAATTCAACAAAATTAACACCTAATCAACATATTGATATAATGAATCAATACTTTCAATTTGAGGTAAAAGCCCAACGATCAGAAGACGTCTTTGCAAATCACCTCTAAATCACATTCCAAACCTGTTGGAATATTCAAAAAAAAAAATCAATCCGAAATCATCTTGATTAAATATTGACCTTGGTCAACTCAATTTTCTTAAATGACCTGAATGGTTCAAATCATCCCCGATCCCCTCGGGATCTATGCAAATCATCCGACTAAGTCATAAATCACCATTCAAACCTGATTTCTTGATGGTTTCATACACGGTCACACAACTTTAAGAGATAAATATCGATTTTATGTTTAGGTAAAATTTATAATTATATGTTGTCTACATACATGCAAGTTTTATAATCTTTGGCTATTTACTTTCTTATTGTTTAATAACAAACTCGAGTTTACAAAATGTTGTGCTAAGACTTATCTAGAATATTATGACATGTAGCATGCAATTGGCTCATTTTAGTCTAGTACTTTAGGAGCAAAAAATAAACCAACATTAATGACCAATTGACCATATAAATGCATACAACATATATAGGTGATGATAGTTGAGAGTGCACTTAAAATACAAGTTGTTGTAATTTGTTGAAGTGTTGGCTCCATCAAAAAGGGATTCAAAGTATAGAGTCCTTATATGATTAATTGAGCATCATTTCCCACTTGCTTAGTCATGTCATTCATTTTTCTTCAAGTATTAGCAAAATGGAATTATTTTGATTTACCATAAAAAATTATGGTAAGATGAATCGGATTTCTTCTTTTTTTCCTGAGATGGAATCTTGCATAAAGAAACTTTCTATTTTGTAAAGGTAGAGGTAATGTATGTATACATTACATTAGTTTTAGATTCCATCACACTGAGTTACTCTTGTTGTTGGATTGGATTTATTCACCCTTAATCAGAGCTAGGTCTCAGGTTTAAGCCTTGAAATGTAACAAAAGATTCTGATAGGGAGCGTCATCTTACACATATAATGAGTCTTATGTTGCACGAATTCAAATTAATTGGAGTCTTATAGAGGATAACGGATATGGCTAGGAAAGGGAAAAAAAACAAAAAAGGATCTTCTGACACACACATATTTAGAAAAATAAATAAAATGTCTATTTGAATGAAAGGCAGAATTACACCGACAACTTCACATATTATAGCTTATGACACGTATTGTTCATTATGGCCCTACGGACTTCACAAATTTATTTTTGTAGACTACATTATCATCGAATTCAAATACACACATATTATACACTTTTGTCTTGTATAACACTTCATTTTCTAAATTCTGATATTAAATTTTATTAAGATTTCACGTCTATAACCGTTTTAAAAAAAATTACTTAGACTATCATTGATTTTTCACATAGAATAAAAAATTAATTATCATTTTCAATATATCACCAATTAATAATTATTTAAATATTTATGTGTGATTATCAAATTAGATGAAGAAACTCTAGCAATCCAATCTTTATTTATGTCTTTGCTCCACCATTTCTTTATTTTATATTTTTCTTCGTTTTTAGATGGCTTTACAATTTTCCTTCCAAAAAAAAACTCTACCTACCTATTTGTTTGAGAAAAGTAAAGTAATAAAATATATATAACAAACATACCATGCATGCAACTGGATTTTAATGAATTTTCCCTCATATATTGCGATAGTACTAATTATGTACTATTGTTGTACTCAAAGATATCATTAAATGGATTTTGTGCAATTTTATTTTTTTTTGGTGTTATTTCATTGTTGGTCTTTCGATTAAAATTAATTATAGGCGCAGAAAAAATATACAAAATCTATACACTGATATATTATATGTATATTCATACATAAATATACAAAAATTATATATTTACGGGTTACTTTGCAAATTAAATCAATCAAAGATATTGAATTGTAATTATCTCTTTAATAATTCAATTTTAATAATGACTTACTTTGATAAAAAAAAATCCTCAAAATAGCTATAAATGCATTTTTCCAAATAAAGATCACGATACTTAGCATTTAATTTTTTGTTGATGAACATCAATCAAAGTAGGGGTAAGGCTAATAAGTACACACTATTTTATTCAAACCTTATCTATGGAATTATACTGATAATATTACGATTGTGGAACCCAATCAAAATCACAATTAATTTCAATACATCAAAAACACACAATTGGAAATTTCGAATCAATTATGAGAAACACTTCAAATTGTAAGAGTGTGGGGACATATACATTTAATTTATAACCAACTATATATACATGTGAGTTGCAAACACCTCTCCCATGATTGGGACTATTGAACAACTTATATGAGCTAGTAGATACATCTATCTTTATCTTATCAAATAATTTTCATTTTAAAAATCTTTTTAAAAGGATCCAATTGAAACTAATTTAATAAAAAAAATGAAATTACTCAAAATTTGGAGATGGCTTTTTTAGGTCATTAATAGAAAGATATGTATAAGTTTCGAAAGTCTTTCTCTAATAATAAAGTAGTATCCAATCTATAACAGATCACCGCTTTCTAAGCAATACAAAATGTATGGCAGGCACAATATGAATATTGAATACTATAATCACGTCACATGTATGGGAAAAAAAAACTTCAATCTCTCTCATTTTGTAATAGACATATTTCGATCTAACGAATAATTTTAAATATTTATTTTTTATATATTCACACACGTATATCAGATCTAATCTAGCCCCTTTCATGCACAGTGAGAATACATTATGAAGAATTTTAAAAATTATAATTTTAGAGAAAAATGGCTTGTTTAGTTAATAAGAAAATATGTGTTGTTAGTTTTCTCTCATCATACATTGTGGTTGCTTTTGGTTTTTGAAAAATTATTTTTATTTGGTTTTTCAGAAATAAAAAACTATTTATTAATCAAAATGCTATGCCGTCCTTTTTAAAATTATATATCTTGAAAACTTTTCTAAAGGCGGGCATTTGATTATATAAGACAAATGAAGAGAATAACTTTTTTTTTCCAGCTTAATTTAACTCCTTTTATTCAATTACTTCCACTGTTTCAATATATGACACAGTTCAAATTTCGAGAGTCATACAATGAAATTTCAATTGTGAATTCAAATATGACATTTTTAAATTTTTGTGATAAAATTTACATATTTAAAAAAAAAACTACGTAAAATGTATTATAAATCACTATAATTGACAATTCAAGATATTTAAAAAAATGAAAAAGTTATGATAAAAAAGATTGTTTGAATCACAAAATTTAAAATGTATCGTATAAAATAAAACAAATCAAGTATATTATTGGTTGTTGCATATTGGCCGTCTTAACTTTTTTAAAATCAATTAGTCGTAATTCTTTTATAGCTTCGAACAAACAAATATCAAAGGGACATGAAATTTGGTGAATACTCATTTTCGATTCTCAATTGAAAATATTCTTTATTCCGTAATTCGAACTTTAAATAATAATGATTAGTCCTCTCTATTTATTTTTTATGACCTCAAGCTATTATTGAGATTTTAAAATTTTTAAAGATTGTGAAAGTCGGAAAGAAAAAGACAAAATAAATAAACAAAAAAAAGGAAAATTATTTTAAAATAATTACATGACTTATCTTTTTTGGAATTTTTTATGGCGGCAGAAGAGTCTCAACTCTCAAGGATCTAGTATTTTTCCTAATTATTTAATATCCATTGCTTAACAGCTTGTTTGGATGGTTGTTACCTATCGTATCGTATTGTATCATATTATATTTATTAGTTTAAATTGTTTATTTTGATTATTATTTATATTCTAAAGTAATTTTGTTTCATCTGCTAGAGCTTGAAGAGTTCCTTAAAGGATCGCTTCTCTTTCTAGTTCAAGAAGTTTTAAATAAAATAAAAATAAAAAATCATATGAATGAATTGATTCTGCTTCTTTCACTTTCTTTAGCTATTGGCTAGGGTTGGTTTAGGGGAACTTTGTCAATTTCATGACTTGACTGACTTCAGACTGAAATGAACCATCCAAGAAATCTTTTGCCTTAAGTAAGGTTTAACTTGCTTTTTCTCGAGATTTTCTTATATAACCAACCAAGCCAAGGGAAGGGCTAGCCCACCATAATCTCAGACGATGTTGGTGCTTTATGTTGTCCGTGGAAAGACAGTGGAAGAGAAAGAAAATAGTTGTGATTGCTTGAAAAAAATCAGTTGAATCATCAGTGGGATAAAAGGAAAGAGTGTACAAGAGTAGTTCGATGATCGGACGCGCAATCTTCCGACATCATAACAAAGAAAAGTTCCATTTTGTAAAGAACGCTTTGGATTGATCGCATCGTTACCTTTTTCCCCCTCATTATATCTTTACTTATTTTTTTATAATTTTTATTTTATTTTTTGTATCTTGCCTTTTTACAATTGCTCTAGCTCGTTCTATACTTTTCTTATAAGTTTGTCCTTCAAATTGTTGTTGTGTCACAGTACAATACAATATAATAATATTTATTATGAAATAATACGCAATTGTCATCCAAACAGAGTTGTAAGAGGATATAGAACTTTTTTTTTTTTACATATGAATGTAATTTTACTATGTACCAAAAATATACTTACAACTTTACAAGTTACAAAGAAGAAAAACTATTTTTATTTTTCCTATTTCTGAGCTTCATGTATGTTTCACTCTTGATTTAATGGAATTGACATAACTATGGTAATTCTCTCATTTTCTTATCTAACAAGGAAATGTCAAGGGTATCGATTTGGACTAGTGCTGATTTTATATGGCTTTGAAATTATTATTTTTAATTTTTATTCCTTTAATTCTTTAAATAATACATAAAAAGTTATTTTTTGTCTGGTTTGAACATCCAAAGTAAAAGAATCTTCATGTTGTCATCATCTTTTTAGTTGGGCAATAATTTTCAATTTATGCATAAGATAATAGTCAGGAAAAATAAGTCAATGAAACAAAAAAAATCAAGAATTAATAAAATTTCTATAATGTTCCAGAATATTACGATGATTTGTGACAGTTTATGATAAAAATAAAATTTATTGACAACAACGATACCAATATATATATACTTAGAATTTCACGAGTGAAGATATAGTCACAAAAAAATTAGACAAAATTATCTAATTACACAAATTATTTCTATCATATTTACTAATTTTCATCATAGTTTGAAATAATTACATTTTATATTACTAATTAATAATTTCATATCAAAATTCAAGTCAAATACTCTTAGATATTTTTTTTTGCTATCAGATACATTGATTAGGGAGAGAGACGAGCGAGAATAGAAGAGAGGCGAGTGAGATTTGTCCATGTGTCTCAGATATATGTGAATCACACTAAATACATGTATATGTTATATTAGGTGTGACTCGCATGTATCTAGATACCAAATAGTCAGATACATAGGAGAGTGGCAAGCGAGACAAGAGACTAGCGAGCGATATTTACATGTATATGTATATATTAGGTGTGCTCGCATGGATCTAAATACCGAATAGTCAGATACATAGGAGAGTGGCGAGCGAGACAAGAGACTAGTGAGCGATATTTGTCTATGTATCGTACATACATTGTATTTAGAACAAATTACTCCTAATTTTAACTTCATGTATCACGAGATACATGTATCTAAACGTATTTGAAAACACCAAAATCTGATAAGATTCGTAGTACTACAAACTAGTGTATGTATCTAATCAATTAGCTTTTAAACTGGTGAATTCTTTCATCGCAAGTATTACTATTATTTTTCTTCAATTGAACTTATTTGAAGTAGTCCTTTCACTTTCATTGCCCATGATGTAACCGCGTCGTTAAGTAAAGAGAAAATAATACTTAATTAACATTATTAATAAGATGTGATATGGTAGATTTTATATTAAGGAAGATATGTATTTAATGAGATATAATAGACTCAAGTGAAGCTTCCACCTCTATTCCTTTCACCTAATAACAACAACATTATCCAATGTAATGCCACAAAATAGAGTCAGGAGAGAATAGAATATACGCAAATTATATTCCTACTTTAGAGGTACATTCGATAGACCCTCAGCTCAATAAAAAATAACATATAGTAATGAAAATACAGAAACCAATAAATCATAACAAATAATAAAAAGAACAATATCACAACAAAATAATACGACAACATATAGTAACAAAAATTGAAGGAACACGAAACTATAAAAATAATACTACCATTACTAACATGGACTAACAATGCGCTCCAACCCACTAATCTTTCACCTAATCACCCTCAAATAATAAAAAAAAAAATACTTAATAATGAGTGAGGTATATATATATATATATATATATTGTTATTTTGTTTGTTTTGGTGGTGAATATTCAAAGGAGTACGGCAGAAATATATTCACCTCCAATCCTAACCAAACTTGTGGGGCAAATATATGTTCCTTTCTCAATACCTTTAATCCACAATTGGCTTCAACTTCAACTATTCTTTACTAACATTGCATGCAGCCGGCCCCAAATATTAATTTTTCAATTTTTGTAATAGTGATGTGATCCTGAACGTACCTCAATTATTTCATTGAATACTTGTTACCTCTTATCGAAACCAGATATCAATAATTGTAGTTATTAAACTTAAGCAGATAAAAAAAGATAATTTTCCCTCAGATAAACCCCTCAGCCCTACCTAGTTCTACTCTTGTTCTTAGGCGTGATCACAGGTAGGCCAAACCCAATATTTTTTTCTCAAACCATGTAATATGCTAAGAAGTCTCCAACTAAGTAAAAAGTCAATCCATAACTCGATTAAACACTTAAGGTCCCAGGCATAGAATTCAAAACTCATAAATTCAAATCTTAAACTCGTCTCGGTGCAGCCGTCTCCAACTATTGATACATAACCTACAAACTCATCTAGGATATATCTTAATCAAACCCCATCATTTTCTGGGGGTCCCTCCTATTAAACAAACACACTCTTGTACACGGTTTATAACACATTATATACCCAAACATTTCAAAGCTTGAGCAAAAAAAACCACTAAAAGTATCACAATTTGAAATATACTTGACACTACTCTCTTGTCCCAACAAAAAGTTAGTAAATGGCTTCTTGGTTTGAACAAGCTCCTCCAAGAAATAACAAGAAGAATAGAGTAAATAAGCCAAAAAGTTTTGATGAATCCATCTTCATACCAAAAAATTCACCAACTTCTTTTGCAACTAATTATGGTTACTATTCCTACACATACACCCAAGACAAGAAACTTCATCCTGTTTTTCCTTTGCCTTTGCCATTAGATTCACCTAATTTCTCTACAAGATCAAGTAGTGGATCATCCCCTACCTCATCTCAGTTCAATGATGATGAAGAACAAGGGATTAGTCCACTATTTAGTCCATTCAGGTTTGTACAATCTTACTACGAAAAATAACTAGAATTAGTTATGAACTTTGTCTCTGGGGAATCTTAGTAGCTCAGTTGGTTGGCTACCTGAACTTTCACCTTATTGGTGAGGGCTCAATTCCCTACCTTGTAATCTCCTCATCCTTAAATTGCATACCTAATAGAGATTACTAACAAAATTTGCATGTCGCTTAACATTGAACAGAAACAAATGCAATGATTGGTCAAGAACATCAAATGAGAGTTCAAAATCTAACTCTCCTTGCACTTCACCAACAACATATCCAGTGGAATTGGATAAGAAATTGGATTCTCCTAATGGGAAACAAGAAGAATGTAATCACCCACGCCATCCTCTTCCTCTTCCACCAAATTCTTCTACTAAGGGTAGAACAGGGCAATGGAAGAAAGGGAAATTGTTAGCAAAAGGGACATTTGGAAATGTGTATGCTGGATTTAATAGGTATGTCATGACTCATGACTTCCACTCATTCTATTTTACATCTTTGCTCTCATGTTTTATGTTCTTCAAGGTAGTTGATTCCATAATTTGAACTCGTAATCTATAGATCACACGGAAAATGGAGATTTGAGACCTCACTAGCTAAAAGCTGTAAATTTGTTTCTGCAACAGTGATAATGGACAAATGTGTGCTATAAAGGAAGTAAGAATCATCTTTAATGACACAACATCGAAAGAACGTCTAAAGCAGCTAAACCAGGTCTGTATATTTCAACTCAAATCAAGAAATTTTACATGGTCTTTCATGTTTTCGCCATTCATTCTCAACGCGATTAGTACTAACAAGTTGGTTTCTTGGTTAAACAGGAGATCACATTGCTCAGTCAATTCTCACATCCAAACATTGTGCAATACTATGGAAGTGAATTGGTATGGCCCCTTTGTGTTTGTTCTCAAAACAAATATTATGGTTTCTATCATCTTGCAATAGTGAACTAAACTTGAACAAGGAAAAGTGACTATGAACAATCTTGTTTACAGAAAGGAGATAAATTGTCACTCTACTTAGAGTATGTCCCAGGAGGTTCAATTCTCAAACTACTTCAAGAATATGGTCCTTTTGAAGAACAAATTATCAGCAGCTACACTCGAAAAATTCTCTCCGGTTTAGTCTTCTTGCATGAGAGAAACATAGCACACAGGTACAAACTAAAGCTAGCGATATTATCAGAAATATTTTTCGTTCTATCAAGATCAATATATTCTTCATATATAGGTACTATCAACAGTTGATTTTCAGGGTCTTTCTATTCCCTATTTTCTCAGATGCCTTATGTTACTGGCAGGGATATTAAAGGAGCAAATATACTAGTAAATGCTAAGGGTGAAATCAAGCTTGCAGACTTTGGAATGGCTAAACATGTATGTTATTGATCACCTACCAAGTTTTGATTTCCATTCTCTAAATAAGAAATTTTTTTGGTTTTTCGATTTCAGATAAACTCGTGTTGTTTGATGGATTCTTTCAAAGGAAGTCCATATTGGATGGCTCCAGAGGTATTCTTGACTAAATGATGTTAATATCAACTTATTTTTCTAAAACCTTTCTTGTCTAATATTCGAAATATTATAGCAGATAGTAAAAGATGCATGAGGTTCCAGTGTTGCTGTAGATATTTGGAGCCTAGGTTGTACTGTTGTTGAGATGGCAACTGCTAAACCACCATATGAAGGAGTAAGATACACATGCATCCCTTGGTTTGAGGAAATTACCTAAGGAATTAATACTTGTTCTGTATAACAATAACTGGATTTTGCTAGTCTTTTTAGATATTGTTACATGGGTGGGATTGACAGGGTGCTGCATTATTATTCAAACAGGCAGATGGGAAAGACAGTCCTGAAATTCCCAGGAACCTCTCAGATAATGCAAAGAGTTTTTTGAAACTTTGCCTGCGGAGGAATCCAAGTCGCCATTTGACAGCTGTTCAGCTGCTAAATCATCTATTTGTTCAGGCTTAGTGGTGACTAGGAGGAATTAGCCACCACTCCATCTTGATGAGAATCCATCATCAACCGGACAATTTTATGGTATCACTACAACCTACAACTTCTGCTATTTTTTTCGTTGAAATCAAGACATGATTGGTAATGTTCGCAAACTTGGTGCAGGCTGTGGATATTGCTGGCTTGTATCTCACCAAGACGGATAGTGAAGAGATTCTTTTAAAGCTGTAGCAAGATGGGAAAGATCTGGATTGGAGAAATGAAGATCAAGACTACATGTCAAGGAAATGAATATGAGCTAGTTGTTAGACTACAAAGCAAAGGCAGATGCGGTGTGTTCATTAGCCGGTGAACATATAGTGTGATTTCAGGTTCATTTCTAGCTCCGCCCCTACACATAGGGAAAAAGGTTGCGGATGTAAGATGTTCCAGTAAGAGCATCCCACCCTCTTGGTGGATCAGTTGTTCTGTTCTGCCTTTACATTTGTGTTTACCATATTTCATTCAGTTCAATCATGGATGGATGACCTTAAAATTATCATTTTAGATGTTGGGAAAATATTTACCTCGATCATCACAAGGCTAAAATATCAGTTACCATAAGACCAAGGTAGAATATACCGGTTGGTAGCAACAATAATCCTAGTACAAGCTATAGTCAAAAATACCAATTCATGTACAAAATTATCCAGCACCACAACAACTATTAGTCAAATAAAGTATTACCCTCTCGGACTTAACAGAAACTCGGCCACCAAATAATGCACAACATTACATGTATGACTTGTGCAGCATCAATCCTTACCATCAGTAATAGTTGCATCAAAACCTGCAGGGAACAAAAGGCAAAAATGCAACATAAATTAAGGGATTATATTGCTGGAAAAAATGAAAAGAAAAGCAGTAGATTCAAATATCAGCTTACAATTTACTTCAGCTCAGACTGATGAAATAAAGAAACCTTTATAAAATATTATTATCTACCATGTTACGTTACAACAATGACCAAGTGGCATTTTACATAATGGAGGCAGTCCTCTTAGCAGAAGGATATAATTCTGCTTGAGGAACCATTCCTATCAACATGATTTAGATCATAGTCAGGTCTCTAAGCCTCAGTTTTAACATTCTAGAATTTCGTCCATCACAGCAGCCTACATGTAGCAGGCTATATGTAGCACATTAACGTAGAAGAGAGACTAATGGCTCGTTTGAACAAGTGCCCTGCTGTTATGATTGGAGATCATAAAGTGACGCCTATGCCTTCTCACCAACATTCAATATATCACTAGGATATTTTCACTCCAGTAGACACCAGATGCATAAACTCAAAATTACTGGGAGGCATCAACATAAGCACTTTGGGCACATAAGAGTAGCAGAGACGAGATCGAATATAGATTAGATAGGGTTTTTCCTTTTTATTCAATTATTCAATATAATAAAATGCAAAATAACCAGACTCATCAGCAAAATATCTTTATCACCATTTCTCTATATTATGTTTTCCTCAAAGTCTTGCTAGGTATGTCTTTAATCATGTAAAATACAAGTCTGTAGGCTGTAGCTAAGGAAAATTGTTCCAACCTCAAAATGAATATTCTTTTAGATCAGCCTTCGAATCTCCAAGTTCCAAGTCAGCCATACATTCTTCAGCTGTAAGTGGAGGGAGTTGCCTAGTTTTACGCCTTAGGTTATGCTTATGCCAGTCACTCTTAAAATGCTCTCTGTATTCTTTTGAATCTCCCACAACAGCATTGCAAGTAGTGCACCTGTTCAGTTTTACTTCACCCTCGGAACTCCCACTTTTTGCAGGTTTGCTCGGTTTTTCCTCTTCCCTAGAATTCCCGATTTCTGAAGAAATAGTCTGCTTTTGCATTTTCTCACTCAGCTGAAGGACTGAACCTGTAGAATCCTTCCTTAAACTCGATGAATCATCCTCGTGATCATCAAACTGATCGACGAAAGTATCCCCCTCTACATGTACGTTGACTGCAAGAATTTCCACTCTACCCTGTAGATTCCTTATTAAGGCATCACAGTCCCGGAAAAGACTAGGCTCAATTTCACAAATCTGCAATACAATGATCAGAATGGAGTTAAGCACCACGAAAAAGAAAATGTAGCTGAGCTAGTAAGAGCGCATGAGGATCAAGCCTGCCCACTCGAAAAAAAAAA
>JAJOOF010024748.1:0-15428 GCA_029582545.1 Solanum lignicaule | reverse complement strand
TGTTGAAATAGACTTGTTGGTATACTTCCGTTGAGCTGATTGTTTTTAACGTCAATCACTCGCAAGCGAGGCATTTGGCCAAGTTCATAAGGGATGCCACCGCGGAAGCTGTTGTTCTGGAGATTGAGAACACTGAGGAAGGACAAATTGGTCAAAGAGGGGGAAATTGTGCCTTGAAGTTGCAAATTAGGAAGAGTCAAGGCTACAACCCTTTGCCTTTTTGGACTACAAGTGACACCAAACCAAGTGCAAAAAGAAGTATTTTTGGCCCAATTATTGACCAAAAAATGAGTGGGAGTTGTAACAAGATTTTGGAAAGCTAGTAGAGCTTGTTGGTCAGTCTCATTAGAGGAAGAAAGTGATTTAGAAAATTGAATTAGAAAGAGAAGAATCAATAATAAGAAAATGTTCTTCTTCATGATTGATTCAAAGCTTGATTTGTTTTTCAAATGTATTATATAGCAACCAACACCTTTGTAGTTTTGTTGTTGACTTGACCAAACAATTGGTATTTGCCCAAGTCTTTACGATATCACTATTTCCATACTATCACATCAACAATCATACAATACATTAATTTCTTTCGTATGGAATGGTCCTTAAAATTAAAATTATTTGATAACATACTAAAATGTTGAATGAATTCTATTTCATATATTTATAGGGAACCCTATTTATAATCTATGGTTTGTTCATCATTATTATTATTAAGGTAACTCTTTCCACTAGAAATTAATTTGCTTGTGTGTATATGTGTGTTATTAAAATTTGGGGAATACAAAATAATATTCTTCTAAAAAATTGGTGTCCTGTACTTCTATTTTTTTTTCCAAATTTTATTCTATAGTTAATAACAGTTGTGAACATATATATTATGAAGTCATATTAAAACTTCATGGAGTAGGAATATGACATTTAACATGAACATCAACCAAACAGGTTCAACTGAACCCCCTTGCACCCCTCTATCTCCGATATCCTTACAAGAACATCCGATAGTATAGTTACGAAACCCGTTAAATTTGTGTTCTGTACTATTTTTTTCAACCACTCTTCATTTAATTTGTGTGTATGTTTGTTGTTTATATGGTATAGTCTGAATCAATAAGAAATTTGACAAGGCAATGAAAACTTTAGAAATTTTTAGTCTTAAATATGTTATTATATTTGTATGACTATAATTTATTTATTTTCTCACTATAGATAAAATGAAATACTATATTATTTTTTTTACAAACGTACTAATGAAGTTAAATGGTTTTGATTCCCACAAACTTATTTGTGGGGGTATTTCACATTATTGAAATGTCATCACATTGAGGAATTGCGTAATCTAAGGGTTAAGGAAATTGATTTAGAAAAGTCAGTTAACTTAAATTATTTTTAAAAATAATTATGTATATATATAAAAAAAGGTTGCATTATATATATGGTACAAACCCAAGTCAACCTAAGGGGTCATGCAGTGTAAGACAAGTTTGGAAAAAATGCATGTTGCTTGACCTAAGTTACCATCACAACCCCACATGCATTTATCATCTTTGGACCAACTAACCTGTAATAATACTTTTTTTTTTTAAATGAAGGCTTAATTGGTAATTTAATTGGATAAGAAAAAAATAAAAATGAAATTGGTAATTTAATTGATTTGAGAAGAAATTAAGGATTCCCACAGACTTTTATTGCAATGTCATCTCACATTGGCCAACTTTATAAAGGCAAATATATATATATTTTATGGTCCAGAACCAAGTCAATGGGAGTCTCCATAGTCTAAGATAAGTTTAGAAAAAAACATGTTGTTTGACCTTTAGTTATTGGGGCAGTACAAAATTTATGTGTGAAATTTTACTAATGGTAATAAATAGTGTACATGAACCTATAACTTTAAAAATATAATGTATTTAATGTTGATTAGAAATCTTACAGGTAAATTCTGAATTTGTCTTTGATCACGCTATCAATAATTGAATAGTCTATAAAATGTTTTTGCAACAAACACATTTTGTAGAAATAAATTATAAATTATTTAAGTGTAGTTCTACTCTTAGATAAGAGTAAATTGATTTTGAACAGACTAATAAAGGTGAGTGATTGTGATTTCATGAGATTTTTCTTTGGAGCTAACAAAGAAGATATCAACAATAAATTTTGGTAGTATCAAGACCCAAAAATTGAGGTCATGATGACACACACCCCGAGAATCCCAAAAAAGTGTGTAAGTCGAAAGAAATACACATAAGAGACTCCCGAAGGGAAGTCAAACCACAAACGATAAGAAACAACAAAGAATATCCCCAAAACCTGGTAGCATAAGTATAAAGAACATCTAATACATTTTTAGAATGTGAAATACATCTCAAGTCTTCGAAAAGAAAGTTAAAGACTTTAAATGATAGAAGGAGACTAATGGTAATCCGGAAAAC
Source organism: Solanum lignicaule (assembly GCA_029582545.1). NCBI lineage: Eukaryota > Viridiplantae > Streptophyta > Magnoliopsida > Solanales > Solanaceae > Solanum > Solanum lignicaule. The sequence continues at coordinate 13,002 of JAJOOF010024748.1, read as the reverse complement.
AGGATCTCACCGCAACTCCGAAAGAGAGAACTTCGTTGGATCCAATCAACTGATACGATGCTCACCCTGACTAGGATCTGCATCAAAGGGATAACAGAAGCAGGGGTGAGTACAAGCCACAAGTACTCAGTAGGCTTGGCCGACTAAGCAAAAGAAATTAATCAACTTATAAAATATATATACTAAAGAACGCTTCCACCTACATACATAAAATCTCATTTCGGCATTGGTGCCGCCAATTTATAATGAACGACGCGAATAACGTAAACACATAAGGTCACAACAGTTCTCATATCACAGACAAGTCAACTGATATAAGATTCCTTCTTCCCAACAACATTGTTGAAGTGAACTATTAGTAAACTCTGTGCCATTGTCACTATGAATATTTTAACAAGACGATTGAATTGTCTTTTTACCATGGCAAGAAAGGAAATTAATAAATGAGAAACTTCAGTTTTAGACTTAAGAAAATACACCCAAGTAGTTCTGGTAAAATCATCTCAAGTCATCGAAAAGAAAGTTAAAGACTTTAAATGATAGAAGGAGACTAATGGTAATCCGGAAAACAGGATCTCACCGCAACTCTGAAAGAGAGAACTTCGTTGGATCCAATCAACTGATACGATGCTCACCCTGACTAGGATCTGCATCAAAGGGAAAACAGAAGCAGGGGTGAGTACAATCCACAAGTACTCAGTAGGCTTGGCCGACTGAGCAAAAGAAATTAATCAACTTATAAAATATACTAAAGAATGCTTCCACCTACATACAGAAAAATCTCATTTCTGCATCGGTGCCGCCAATTTATAATGAACGATGCGAATAACGTAAACACATAAGGTCACAACAGTTCTCATATCACAGACAAGTCAACTGATTTAAGATTCCTTCTTCCCGACAACATTGCTGAAGTGAACGATTGAATTGTCTTTTTACCATGGCAAGAAAGGAAATTAATAAACGAGAAACTTCAGTTTTAGACTTAAGAAAATACACCCAGGTAGTTCTGGTAAAATCATCCATGATGATAAAAAAATAATGAGACTTTGACAATGAAGGTGAATGATAGGACCCCATAAATCACAATAAATCAAATCAAAAGATTCTCTAGATTTGATAGAACTAACAAGAAATGACTTCCGGATTTGCTTAGCTCAGTGGCAAGCATCACAATAATCATCTTACTTATTAAAATTAAAAAATTGAAGTTCTGAAATGAAAGAAAAATGACTAAAAGACACATGACCAAGATGTTGATGCCACAAAACTATCTGGTCTTTATTGACAAAAGAGCTAAAACTAATGCTTGGCTTTGAAAATAATAAAGGCTATTCTTCAGTTTACCCATGCTGATCAGCTTCCTCGTGGCTAAGTCCCGTAGAACACAAAAGGAAGGGAAAAAATGAACAACACAATTCAATGATTCTGTCAGCTTACTGATAGAAATAAGGTTGCAAGCAAATATGGGTACGTGTAATACATGATTTAAGGTTATTGAAGAATTAAGAGCCACATCTCCACAAGTATTAGCAGTAACAGATGAACCATCAGGAATAGTTATATTAGAATCAAAGAGAAGCTTTCTTTCATTAGACAAAAAATTCTTCTGACAAGTCATATGATCAGACACTCCTGAATCTAATATCCATTTATAATTAGCGACAGGAAAAGTAACTGCCTTACCAGCAAAGTTAGCCTTGAATCAATACCCTTGGAGTTATTGAGGCTTAAAAGAGACATGAGCTGGTTATATTGTTCTTCTGATAAACCACTTATTGGGGGAGGATTCAACACGTTCAACTTCTGATGTTCGATTGGAATTAGCTGACTTACCCTTTCCTTTTCTATTGTTTTCCCACCAATCTGGATAGCCATATAGTTCAAAACATTTTTCCTTGGTGTGTCTCCACCGTTTGCAGTGATCACAAAATAGTTTTGATACATCATGATTACTTGACAATTGATGAGAGTTGAAAATCTTGGTGTTGCTCTTTGAAGCAAATGCCGCCCCCTCCAATAAATTATTTCCTTTGCTTGTAGTGAGTTGTTGTTGTCGTTCTTCCTGTGAAACTAATCCATACACATGAGCAAGAGTTGGTAATTGTAACATCCGACAATTTGAAATAACTATGAAGAGGCTTAGAATTGGAAATTTTCATTTTTGAAAAGAATTCAAAAAAAAATCTGGGAAATTTAGCCAAGTATGGAAAATAATGAAATTTTGGCCAACTTTGAACAGTTATAACTCCTATATCAGGATAATCTAGGTGTAGTTCCAGTCTGGTTTTCAAAGTCCATGGAATGATCTTTCCAACGCCGCTGAGTTTGCTCGTTTTCGAGTTCGTATGAGCGAGTTATGCCCTTTGAAAGTTGGGCAGTTGGCAGGGAATCCGTCCGGAAATTTGTAAGGGTATTTTGGTCTTTTCCCTAGCCTTGTGTTTGGATATATATTAAGGTGTAACACTGATTTTTTTATCAGTTTTTCCCTTTTTAAAAGAGTAAGAGCTAGGGTTCTTGAGAGAAAAGGAGAGAAAGGAGAAGAAGAAGCAAACTTCGTAAAGATCGTCGTGGTTTTCTTCGGGGGTGATCCCTATTAAGGTATGTGAGTTCATAGTTTTGGGTTGGTTCTTTCCCCCACACGCCAAGCTCATTTAATTTCGAGAAAAGATTGATTATGTTTGTTGAAGTTGTTGGTTGGAATTGTTGAAGTTGTAGTTGTGTTGTGTTGTAGTTCTTGTTGGTTTGGTGTATGTTTCCGGTGGTGTTTTTGAGTTGAATCTATTGTATGTTGAGAGGTTTATGATTTTAAGTGTTTGGGCCTGGAAACTTTGAAGTATAGAAGGTTTAGAGTTGGAGAAAACTAAGGAGAAAAGTCAGTTTTCGGGGAAAAGGGCTGGGGCGTCGCGCCAGCCAGCGCGCCCCAAAAGGGACTCTGAGGTCCAGCTCTTGGGGCGTTGCCCCTACCAGAGACCCAACCAGACCCCTCTGAAGTTTTTGGTTTGGCGCTCCGCGCCTCTCAGAGCGCCAAGAGCGCCAAGTTTTCCATTTCTTCCCCACTTTTTCATACATGTTCCTAAGTATTGTACCTATGTTCCCTAGTTGTTTCCAACACTCCAAGGTACGTTTAAACGTCAAGAACTCGTCCATAACATGTGATCAAACACCTTGAATTCATAATTCCAATTCAAGGAAAGTTAGTTTTCAAGTCAAGTGAAGTTAAGAGTTAAGTCTAGAAGTTCAAGAAGGGAATCAAAGCAAGTCTCTAAAGCTTTTCAAGAGTCTTTATTGAATGTTTTAACTTCATTTTAAGGCTCAAGTTTCAAGTCAAGTAAAGAGTTTCAAGTTAAGTTAAGAGTTTCAAGTTAAGTTAAAAGTTTCAAGTTAAGTCAAGAGTTTAAAGTTGAGTTCATTTCTCAAAAGTTATTAGGGAACTATGTATTCCCAAAGAAGTTTCTAAATGTTTTTACATTTGAGTGAGAAAGGAACTATGATTCCAAAAGAGCCTTTGAGCTAGTTTTCAAGAAAAAGGAACATTGTTTCCAAGTGAGCCTTCGGGCTAAAATTTGAGTAATTATCTCAAATAAAGAAAGATGTGTTTAAAACACTTATGAGCTAAGTATTTTTGGGAGTAGTCTTGAGCACCGAACTGGGGACACGAGTTCATATTAACTCAACTCTCCATAAGAACCATGCGCCAACATGGGAGTTAACGGGTCATACTTTTTAGATGATCACGTAAAGTTAAGCTAGTGGATCCACTTAGTAAAGTTAGCTTCCTATATCACGACAATGTATATGATGGTCCTTGGGCAACGTGAGGTAAAGCTCTGTATCACCACTAGGGCTCATAGTAGTGATTGTCGGTTAAAGAATCTCCCACTAAAGTTATATTACTTTTATATAAGTAAAGTTGAGTTTGTTATTGCTTTAATCATTAATGAACTAAGTTGTTTACAATGTTTTACAAGCTTTATATATTGCATGTGTCTTATTGCCTTATATATTAAGTTCAGTTATTCATGAGTTGAACAGAGCCAAGGTAAGAGTTCCTTTTTACTCTTTTCAAGCTTAAGTTGTGGTTTAGCTTTCCAGCTCACATACTTGTACATTCAATGTACTGATGTCAGTTGGCCTGCATCTTATGACAATGCAGACACAGGTACCCAGGGTCAGCATTCAGTACGCCATTGATCTAACTGAGCACTCCAGAGTCAGTGGTGAGCCTCTTTGTGTTCCGGAGGACTCGATTTTGTTGTTCTCTTAGTCTTGTTTTATTAGGATGTTGCGGGGTCTGTCCCAACATCCATCTCAGTGATATAGAGGCTTCATAGACAGTCAGTCAGTTGGTTTTGAGTCTCTCATCTATGTATATATGTAAATATTCTATTTTGGGACTCGAGTTTCTTTTTTTTGCCAGATTTTTATCAGTTGGTTATTTTTTAACCTTTCATTGCATTGAGTTATGCTGTCGAGTTAAGTTTTGGCTGAGTTAAGAAAGCCAGGCTAAGGGTTCGCTTGGGGGCCAGCAATGGTCTTCGAGTGCCGGCCACGTCCAGGGTGTAGGCTCGGGGCGTGATAGTAATGGTTCAGTATTTAAGATCTGACCTCGAACAACATTAAACTTGTCATTCAATCCCATAAGAAATTGATGAACCTTCTCTTTTTCCCTTTCTGCCATGTATTGCTTAATAGCACCACAACTGCAGTTTGGTAATTGAGAATATGATCCATATTCATCCCATAATCCCTGCAATTTAGTGTAGTAAACACTCATTGTTTGATCATGTTGTTGTGTATTTACGATCTCCATCTTCAACTGGTGAACTCGAGAAGCATTCCCTTGCGAAAATCGCTCCTCCAAATCTTTCCAAAGTTCACATGCCGTATCAAAGAAAGCTACACTACTGTGAATGGAGGGATGAAGAGAGTTGAAAAGACAAGATTTTACCATAAAATTCCCTTTAATGTAGGCGGCTTCGTTTGTAGAGTTTGATGTGGGTCGCTGAAGACTGCCATCAACGAAGCCTAACTTTGATTTAGCCAACAAGGAATTCTTCATGGCCCTCCTCCACGTCGAATAATTATCTTGTATGAGCAAACATGTCACCAGAAACACTCCAGGATATCAGTTGGTTGCATCGTGTATGGAGAACTGGCAGCTTCGTTATTGTTTCCCGTCATTATTTTGTTATTGTTTACTAATGCTCTGATACCATGATTAATGTGGTAAAACAGAGTATCGATCTTATTATAATAATGAAAGAGCAAGGTGCTCTTTTATAGATACAAAATACAGGAACAACCGATGTAGTTAACCCCTACGAGAATACAAACTCTATACGATACAAACTGTATACCAGATCTTGATAATTCAAAATTCAAATTAATGCATATCTATAACTAACTACCAAGTACACTATTAATGGTCTTAAACAAGCCCCGTGGGCTTGGTATACTACATTGCGCAATCATCTACAGAAAATGGGATTTATCAAGTCTGAATCTGATGCTTCTCTGTTTATTTTGAAGGATTTGGCTGCAACTATTTATGTACTCATCTATATATGTTGACGACATTTTGATCGCAGGAAGTCATCCCAGCTTGATTAGACATGTTATTGATTCTTTGGTTCTTGGTTTTCATTGAAGTATCTTGGTTACTTAGACTACTTTTTGGGTGTCCAAGTTAAAAAAGTGTCAGATGGTCTTATTATCTCTCAATCCAAATACATTCATGATATTGTCTGAATTGGATATGCAAGATTGTAAAGGAGTCTTGACTCCAATGTGCTCCGGTAAACTACCTCAGGCAGCTGATGGTTCTCCGTCTGCTCATGCTACACTCTATAGGCGCACCCTTGGTAAGTTACAAGATTTATCATTCACACGGCCTGATATTTAACAACTTCAAGTCTTAGAATTCTTCGCAACTCAGACAACAATCTTTACATGTACGCTGATGCCAGGCGGAGACCCGAATAACAGAATATCCACATCAGGTTATGTTCTTTTCTTTGGGCCAAATCCAGTGGGTTGGTCATCCAAAAAGCAACAAGTTGTAGCTCGCTCATCCAATGAAGCAGAGTACAAATCAGTTGCCAATGCGCTTGCTGAACTCATATGGGTGCGCAACTTGCTCAATGAATTGCATATCACCATTCCAAATACACCCACAATCTTTTGTGACAATGTTGGTGTCACTTATCTCTATCATAATCCAGTGTTTCATAGCCGTATGAAACATATTGCTGTGGACTTCTGTTATGCTACGAACCAAGTTCAAGCGCATCATGTTCTTGTCATACACACTCACGCTTGTGATCAACTTGCTGATACATTTACCAAGCCATTGCCAAAACCAGCCTTTGGACGGTGTCATTCCAAGTTAGGCATTGTTGCACTACGCCTAACTTGAGGGGGTGTATTAAGCATTAGTTACTGTAATTGTTAGTTACGGTAAGAGTTACTGTTTTAGAGTATCAATAGAAGACTCCCCTATTGTTTAGGAGTACAGGTTGTAGTTAGTTTCCTTAAATTTAGTTGTAGGTTGTACTTATCTATTGTATTTAAAGTTTGGGTACTGAATGAATAAGATTATCGTTTCGACTACTTTTCCCAAACTGATTTTATAACTTTCTCCCATCCATGTAATCTAATGTGGGTTCCAAAAACAATTGCCAATGGACATGAAACGCTTTGAAGGATCAGAGCAGCTGCCCCATCTTCTCTGTTATTGTTATGCGTGTACTAATATTTGCTTGTACTCCCTCTGTCCACTTTTAATTGTCATGTTGCGCTTTTCAAAAGTCAATTTGATTAATTTTCAAAGTTAAATTAGATTATATTAATTCGATACAATTTAGATAGTAATCACATGTGCAAAGCTTTGATGCAGAAATTGTTTTTTCAGTTTTCATATGTTTGACAAACACTCTGAAGTAGAAACAGTAGATGAAGCTACTTGGTCATAGGCTTTCTTTCCCATTGCTTCTTCCACTGTTCTAAAGAATGCTTCTTTTACTACCTAAACAATCAACTTTAGCTTCTTTACAATATCAATACATACTGTTCTGATACCGAGTCTAAGTGATGTTCCTCTATATAATAAACTCATGAATATAGCAGAAGCCTCACATGTATTACCGGCTCCATCCTGAATATAGAAGCTGCAAAATGAATGTTGCCAGGACTTTGCATAAATCTTGAAGGTAAACTAATTGCTAGCATCATTAAATCAGGTCCTGAAGTCGTCAAGTACAAGAGATTTCCAAATTCCAATCAAACTTCTATAATACGAAACATCACACTATCCGGCTCCAAGTACAAGGAACTGTTTTGCAATTTGCATTCTGAAATAAATTGTAAGAAAGTGAAACAGGTTCACACTTTCCGACCCCATCACATTCTGGTTTATTCAAGCATTCAAAACATAGCTACAAATAAAGAAAGTGAAACAGGTCCAAACTACTCAAATCTGAAATCACAAAATGCAACACTCAAGTACAAACAGTACGAACGACTAAAGAAACCAGGTAAACAAAACGCATCATATTAACTTGCAGCTCAGAAAAGAACACCATCCGAAGCAATGTTGATCACTTCTATGTTTCAAGAAATGTGTTCTTGATTTTGTTAAGCCTCTTGACTACATCCTTCATAGTTATTCTTGATTCTGGCGTTTCCTTTGTGCAATCTAAAGCCAATTCTATCATGGAGGCTATGCAGATTTCACTTTTACAAGTGATTTATTCTTCCTCGGAAAAGAGATTGACATCCACAACTTCCATCATAGTCCCTGAAAATGATTGTGTGATCCATTTCCTCAAGTCAAGATTTTCATTGCATATCTCTTCATCTGCTGGCCTTCTTTTGCTCAAAACCTCCATCAACATGATGCCATAGCTATAAACATCACCACTAGCAGACACTATTCCCTCCAAGCCATATTCTTAGAAAAGGATTGAAGAAAAGTTACTCAATTGAAATACAACAATAATTCTGCATAAATGAAGACTTGCTTTTTTTTTTACTTCTACAACTTGGATTGAAGAAAAGTTTCTCTTAATATAATTATGATAAGAGAAAATCAACGAGAGTAGATTTTTTATACCTGGTGCAATGTATCCAAGGGTGCCCAATGTTTCTGTATGTGCCACAGACTTGCTGACAACTAAAATCTTAGAGATTCCAAAATCACCAACATGAGCCACCATATCGTCATCCAAAAGAACGTTGCCTGGCTTTAAGTCGCAATGAACTATTGGAGTGACATGAGCATGATGTAGATATTCAACTGCCATGTCTGCATCAAGCATTACAGTAACTCTTTGATGAAGGTTCAAGTTGCGATCTTCTTTGTACAGCCAATTCTCAAGAATTCCATTGGGCATAAATTGCAGAACTAAGGCTCTTATATAGTCACTAGAACATGTAGTAATCACTGGAACAAGATTTCTGTGTCTAACATTTCTCATCACTTCGCATTTGGTATCAAACCTCTTGCATACTTGCTCATTTTCCAAATCGAGAATCTTAATGGCCACTGCACTTCCACCAAACAATGTGCCTTTGTACACAAAGCCAGAGCTTCCCTCACCAATTAAATTGGATTCATCAAAATGATTTGTTGCTCGTTGAATCTCGTGATAAGAAACTAATTGATGAGTCCCGATCTCCGGTACCTTCTCCACATCGTTGGACTTCCCTTTCTTCTGTCGTTTCATCATCAGAAAGGATGCAATAACCACGGGAGTAACAAATTTTAGCAGAACCTCCTTACGCTTTGATTGTTTTCCAGGATTAGTGATAGCACAAGAAGGAATCTCCAATATGTGCATTCCGCAAAGACCTTTGTTACCAAGAAATGATTGCAGAGTGGAATTTGCAAACACACCACCACTCTGTATTTCACCTTCTAAATCATTAGATGAAACATTAATGCTTTTAAGGTAGGAGAGTTTTTCCAATGACTTAGGAATAGTACCTGCCAACGCATTTAAAGACAAATCTAAGAATTCTAAGCTTATCAAGTTGGCAAAGGATAATGGAATTTGGCCAAAACATGAATTTCGATAGGTCAATGTACTGCAGGTTTTGGAGTTTCCCGAATCTGGTTGGTATCACACCTGAAAAGTGGTTATTGTAAAGATATAGCTTTACAATGGCTTTTAGTCCTCCAGTATCTGATGGAAGTTCTCCCTCTATTGAATTTTGTGACACACTTAGATAGAGAAGACCACTCATCTTCCAAAGGCTCAACGGAAATTTTGATGAAAATTTATTAGAACCCAAAAAAAGGTGTTGTAGCATGCTAAGATTTCCTAAGCATTCGGGAATTAATCCAGAGAGCTCATTACCACTCAGAAATAGTTTAACCAAATTAGATAAATGGCATACCGCCTCTGGAATATGTCCCTGCAATTTATTGGTAGATAGAGACAGCCCTCGGAGTTGTTTAAGCTTACCAACATCAGAAGGAATACTCCCTATCAAGTTATCTCCTTGAATATCTACGGCAGTAAGACCGATCATGTTGCCTATACTTGTGGGGATGAGGCCTCTAATATGTGCATCTCCTATATACAAGCTTTCAATAGTAGATGAAAGATTCCCAATAGAATAGGGCAGAATGCCATTCAACGGATTGGAACCCATACTTGTAGATATTTCAACATCGTACAGTCCGCTAAAGAATTGAAGAATAACAACTCACACTCTCTTGGTTCATTGGTAAGTTGATTAGTATGTAGAAGTAGTATTTGCAGCTCACGAAGATTTCCCAAATTGTTAGGAATAGTTCCTGTGAGAGAGTTATCATCTAGCGATATTATCTGAAGCTTGGAAGCATTTGTTATGAACAATGGAATTTCCCCTTCCAGCTGATTGTCTCCCAAGTAAAGTCCTTCAAGATTTGGAAGATGAAGACCTGTAGTGGTTGGAATTCTCCCTGAGAGGTTGTTGAAACTGAAATCGATCATTTCCAAAGAAGAGATGTTGAAAATAGCCTCTGGAATTTCACCAATTAGATTAGAATTATGGTGAAAGGTAAATTTCCTCAAATTTGATAGCTTCCCTAATTCCGGAGGAATTCGCCCCACTATGCGATTGTTTCCACAATTAAGATTATGCAGAGTGGATATATTTCCCAATGAAGTGGGAATAGTCCCTTTTATTAGATTATCACCAATATAAAACTCCTGGAGCTTGGATAAACAACCAATATTTCTGGGTATGTCTCCAGTTATGTTGTTGTACGATATGGACAAAAGTTTGAGCTCTGTAAGTTGGCTTATGTTGGAAGGAATGCAACTAGATAATTGATTGTCAGATATACTTATTAACTCTAGATTTGACACAAAATTCCCTTCACCAAGCAAGAGAGGACCGGAAAGTGTATTGCTTGCCAGAGTTAAATAAAGTAGCGATGAGATGTTAAACAGTGGTGCAGTAATGGAACCTGTTAATTGATTATCTCTCAAGTTCAACTCTACAAGTTGGCTCAGATTACCAATTTCCTTAGGAATGTTGCCGCTGACTCTATTCCCAGACAAACTTAATTTCATCATTTTTGTGGCATTTCCAACAGAAAGAGGGATCGTACCAGTGAGGCTATTGTTCCTGAGATTTAAGACTCTGAGTTTGGGTACATACCATGGCCCTCTCCACATTTCACCACTGAGTTCATTGAAAGCCAATGAAATTACTTGAATTCTCCGGTGTTGAAATAGACTTGTTGGTATACTTCCATTGAGTTGATTGTTTTTAACATCAATGACTCGCAAGCGAGGCATGTGGCCAATGCCATAAGGGATGCCACCGTGGAAGCTGTTGTTCTGGAGATTGAGAACACTGAGGAAGGACAAATTGGCCAAAGATGGGGAAATTGTGCCTTGAAGTTGCAAATTAGGAAGAGCCAAAGCCACAACCCTTGCCTTTTTTAGAGTGCACGTGACGCCGACCCAAGAGCAAAAAGAAGCATTCTTGGTCCAATTATTGGCCAAAAAATGATTAGGACTTGTAATAAGATTTTTGAAAGCTAGTAGAGCTTGTTGGTCAGTCTCATTAGAGGAAGCAAGTGATATAGAAAATTGGATTAGAAAGAGAAGAATTAATAAGAAAACGTGCTTCTCCATATGATATATAATGTTTCAAGGGAATTAATTTGTGTGTGTTGTATTCCAATGATCAAAGTTACTCCACTATATATAAATAAAATGTTGAAAAGTATAGACTATAATTTCCAAAATGTGAAAACGGATTCATACGGATGAAGAAAATAAGTAACAAACAGATTAATGTAAAGACGGAGTAAAGACGCAAAAAGAAAAAAGACACTAATTGGGTTGTGTTTCACAAAACGAAATAAATGTTACTATCAATTTTGTATATATAGTTAAGAGCCAAGTCAATAAGAGTCAATCTTTCAAATCAACTTACAAGGCTGTGTTACACAACACACATTCACTAATTAGCACAAAATGGAAGAAATTTTAATGTTTTCTGTTGAAGAAATCAAATGTGACACACACTACTACACACATTGTCATGTGTGATTTCACTTTTTAAAAAAAAATCTTTTTTTTTTTTTGTTTTCTTTTAATTCCAAAATATAATATATTCAAAATGCGAAAACAGATTAATATGGATGAGGAAAATAAGTAGCAAAAAGATTAATGAGAAAACAGATTAAAAGGAGGAAAATAAGAAGAGGAATGTATCCATTTTTTCCTTGACAGTTGACACTACTTGGTTTATGCTTCACAAAATGGAAAAAAAGTGGGTTACTTCGCTATTTTTTGGGTGTCGAAGTTGAAAAAAGTGTCAGATGGCTGTCTTATTCTCTCTCAATCCAAATACATTCCTGATATTTTGTCTGAATTGGATATGCAAGATTGTAAAGGAGTCTTGACTCCAATGTGCTCCGGTTAACTACCTCGGGCAGCAAATGGTTCTCCACAGGGGCGGAGCCAGCCTTCTATTAGGGGGTTCATCCTGTTGGGTATTATTTGCCCTGAGTTTCTTACCATAAATAGGTTTTCCTTTTAGAAAAAGGTTTAGCATTGGCTAGCCTTTTTCTTATAGGAAAATGTTTAAGATTGGCTAGTCCTTTTCTTGTAGGAAAAGGTTTAGGACTCTATAAATAAAGGCTTGGTCCTTCTAACTTAATCAACATTCACAATGTAGTCCTAGGGGCTTTGAGAGTTTTTGTTATGTGGGAGAATTTGCGGGACACAAGCTTGATACGTTATCGCTTGTGTGAACCTCTCATGTATTCCGAGTGAATTGGTTGAGGTTGTTTCTCTCTATATTTTGTACTCTCATATTTATAGTGGATTGCTCATCTCCTTTGTGGACGTAGGTCGATTGACCAAACCACGTTAAATCTTTGTGTCTTTTGGTATATTTCTCGTTTGTCTTCTTGTTCGTGATCTTTCGAGGGTTGATTTGCTAGCTTCCGCATTACACCTAATTATTTCGGTCCTAACACATCCGAACCCCCTTCGGCGGAAAATATACTATTTATATATGGTTAAAATTATTTTTGAGGTATATATAGTAGATGTCGAACCCCCTTCGATTAGTTCGTGTATTTAGTTCTTTAGATTTTGAAACCCCTTATTAAAAATCCTAGCTCCGCCACTGGTTCTCTGCCTGCTCATGCTACACTCTACAGGCGCACCCTTGGTAAGTTACAAGATTTATCATTCACACGGCCTAATATTTCTTATACTTTGAACTGTTGGGATATATACTAGGGAAAATGCATAAGTACCCCCCCAGCCTATGCCCAAAATCTCTGAGACACACCTAACCTTTACTAAGGTCCTATTACCCCCCCGAACTTATTTTTTAATTAGTTTTTTACCACTTTTCGGCTTACGTGGCAATATAAACCAAATAGGTTGAAAGTTTTGTTCAACACGCGCCGGGCCCCACTTTTTCAACTTTCTAAAAAGTAACTTTTACACTTCCCAAAATTTCAAAAAGCTATCCTATTAT
>JAJOOF010024747.1:0-15633 GCA_029582545.1 Solanum lignicaule | reverse complement strand
ATTTTAATTTTGTGCATTCTTCATAGTGAAAATAATAATGATATCAATCTATATTAAAGTGACGAAAATTAAAAAAAATTGAAACATTATTAATTCGGAATGAAAGTAGTATATATTAAATAATATATTTTTTTTAAATGTTATATTACATTTAAAATGAATTACTAATATTAGAGATATAATTAATGGTCTATATGAAAAATAATATGTTAACTACAAAATAATAGAAAATAATAATAAAATAATAAAAAAGTGAAATAGATAGGTGAATAGTAGTTCTCCAAATTTGGAGAACTACTATTCACCTCTCTATAAATAGAGAATAGAGAGTAATTTAGAGGGTGGTTGGAGAGCCCTTTCTCTATTTTACTCTCCAAATATAGAGAATGGAGAGTAAAATAGAGTGGGGTTGGAGATGGTCTAAGAAGTAAAATCCAACTGTATACCAAAATGATTAGAATTTTGATATAAACAAATCATACTGTATACCAATATACAAACCAATTTTTTATGCTACATTAAATTGAAAACACCACAAACTTATTTTAAATTATTTTTTATCATGTCAAACACTTTCAAAATTTAAAAATAAGTTTGACTAACTTTTATGTCAATCGAAATAAGCTCTTTTATCCTTGACTACAAATGTTTTTGAATATTCTTTATATATATATTAATTATTAGATATTGAGATTTATATTACACTTCTTATTTAGTTTTTATTATAAAATATGTAACTCTTATATATATGCATTCCCTATAAATCCTCTCCACCCTACACACAACACTAGAAAAGAGAAAGAAAAAAACCATCTTCTTTGCTCTGTTTCTCTATCACCCTTATTGTAACAACAACAAGGGAGGAGGAGAAATTAGAAAATCTTCTCCATTTTTTCTCAAATCCAGAAGCTCCATTTAGGCAAATATAGCCAAATGGCAGCTTCTACCTATCTCAATCGCTTTTCAATCAAAAAATTACCCGTTACTACCGTCCCCGTTCCTCTCGTTATCCATGGCTTAGTTGGCTTCTTTTTGTTGTACATAATTTTCGATTGGGGAAGAAAAATTTTTAATTTCTTATCCCAATCGCAAAAATCCAAATCAGAAAAAGGCAACCATAATACATCCCATAATGTGCCTTATTTGTTAGTTGATGGAAGTTTATGCAGAGATGAAGTAGAAAACATAATGGGTAAATTGGGAATTTTTTGTAACCCAGAAGATGATAAACTTTATCACGAGAGGTTCGATTCGGACAATTTTCGCGATTTGTTTGGAGATGAAGAAGAAGAATATGATAATAATAATAGTAATATTATGCAGGAATTAGGAGAAGCATTTGATGTATTTGATGAGAACAGAGATGGTTTCATTGATGAAATGGAATTGCAGAAAGTTTTGTGTGCACTTGGATTTAAGGAAGCTGCAGAATTGGAGAATTGCAGGAAGATGATCTTGGCATTTGATGAAAATGGAGATGGGAAGATCGATTTTGAGGAATTTGTAGAAATGATCTAATAATTTTTTTTTGTTAATAGCAGCAAATTCATAAAGCTATTTTAATGTGAGTTTATTGTTTTTGCTAGACAAGAAAATTATTATTACTATTATATTACTATAAATACAAACTACTCATCCTATTCTTTTGTTGGATATATTTTTTTTTTCCTTCTTCTTCCTTCATATTTTCATGAAAATTTTGTTCTAGACACATCTTTATTATGTTAGTGTTATTATTCTTATTTTGTCATCATTGATGTTTGTTAGTATGGCTTTTATATGAATAAATTATTTATTACTGAGTATATTACATTGATCATATTAATTGATAAATTATCTCATAATAAATTAATGATATATAATTTATCAGTAAAGTGATGTAGAATTGTAGATAGTATTATGGTACCTAAAATAAACTAATGATAACTGTATAGTTGTATAATATTCGGTAAAATGAAAGTTGGTTGAATATTCAAAGTTAGATTTTATCAAATTACTTGATAACTAAAGTCCACACTTGAAATTTTTGTTTCTATTAATAATAATAAAAAAAGAAAAAAAAAAGGAACAATGATGTGGAATAATATTTGAGGAAATTATCATCTTAGAAATTAGAAGGCTATTTGTAATCACTATATACACGTAGAGTTGTCAAAAAGGGTCGGTCCAAGCCTCGCGGGTCAAGGAATTTGAAGGGCTAGGGCGGGCCGATCCTTCATTTGGAAGGACTTGAAAATGCTTAACCCAACCGAATCCTAGAAGCGTTGAGGGCTAAGGCGGGCTAGCCCTTTTTTTCTTTTCAAACTTATAATTCTATAACATCAAGAAAATGAGAATATTTTTAAATAAAATATGGCAAACAATGGTGTTGTTTCAATAACACTAGCAAAAAATCTAGTGTAATTAGCATGTATCTCGCATACTAGATACGCAAGTGAGATAAGAAAGTGACAACCAAGATGGGAGGGAGGCGGGGGTGCGAGATTTGTCTGTGTATCATAGATATATGCGAATCTACTGAGTGTATCTAGAACAAATTAACCTAATTTTGAGTCCATATATTCCGAGATACATGTATCTGGACGTACCAAAGTTTGGTAAGATTCATAATATTACAGCATAGCGTGTATTTAAGTAATTAGATTATATACTAGTGAGATTATTGTAGTTACACTTAAATAAAAAGTTTTGGCCCATGGACCGACCCCGACCCGATCATGATCAAGCCTCTAGGGCCAAGAACTTATATGGATCGGGATTATAAGTCCTAATTTTGAATGAACTTGAAAAATCATATCACAACCCTACCCCAATAACAGGTTGGGTTGGGCCCATGGGATAAGTCCGTTTTGACAACTCTATATACACATTCCTGATGACACCCAATTTTGGACCTCCACAATATACATTAATCATCGAGCTCCTTCAATACTAAATGATTTAAAGTAATTAGTTTTACAAAATTTAAAAAAAAAAAATAGTTTGCAAGTTATATTAAATAGTTTTGGTCACTTTTCTTACAATTTTTAAATAATATATATATGTTTTAGATAATTATGTATATAATTAGTATATTTTATAAGTATTTAAAATTCGTTTCGAAAGATTTTAATTTTTACTTAATTAGTCGGTTAATTGGTTTAGTTAGTTAATACTTATATTTTTGAGTTATTAGTTTATATCTAAATTAATTATTTTATTTCGTTAAGATTAAGAAGCTCATTAATTAATTTCTATAAATTCATCTTATTTAGCTTTTGGCCAAATTCACCAATTATCCCAATTTGGCTAAGTTTTAACTCTGAATGGTTATAATCGTAATCCATTTAGCCCTTTTTGAAATTGCAATTTTAACCATTCTCTAACCTTACCTCTAGCTTATTTAAATAATCACCAAGGGGCTTTTATTTTTTATTACATTTTCAGCCCACCATTACAACCCACACGTTTCAGCCCATAACTCTCATTTCTCTTCGGTCCATTCCCCCGATCCAGCCTACAATTCCAATCCAAAACACCCAGCAACAATACATACACCAAACCGACCCCACCCTTACACCTTTCGTTCTTCTTCTTCTTCCGGCAAAGAACAGAAACCCAAAACGTGGTACTGTTCCAGCAGCAACAAATCACGCGGAATCGTCCTCGCACCTTGGGATTAAGCCACGTGGCATAGAGAAGACGTTGGAGTCGATCTGGGGCGTCAATTCACCCTTTCCTCTTTCGGAATTGGGCGAATTTTTCAGAAAAAGTTGTCTCTCCGAAATGGTGAAAGGTTTGGAGTTTGAATTTTCAGAATGGGCCCCATTTCTCATTCGATTTTTCATCTGTTTTTCCTCCCCTTTTCCGAACCCTAATCTCCTTTCAATATATTACTCGCTTATTCACTGTTGAAAGGGGGAGAGTTTTTGAGTCGGAAATTTTGAGTTAGAGAAAATATTGGGAAAAAAAGTTTGGGGAAAAATTTGTGAAAACATGCGATAATTTACAGCAATAGTCGTGCAGAAATATACCTAAAATACATACTTTTCTTTTCCTTGATTCGAGAGTTGCTAGGGATTCATAAGAGCTTCATTAAGTTTGAAGTTGGTGTTGAGTTTGCTCCAAGCTCGTAGTTGTCCCTGTTTGCTGCACTCTGAAAGGTAATCCCTGATTTCAGTTCGTGTTTTGGTTGTGTTCAATATGCTGGAAAGTTAACTGTTGAGCTATTTGAATGATAGAAATTCAGGTTTAATCATTTTATTTGTTTGGTTTCGAGTCAGTAGTAGAGCTTTTTGTTTAGTCAATCGATTTTTCAGTTCATTTCTTTCTCATGTAAACTCGGTTTGCTTCATCGAATATGGTCTGTTTGCTTCTAGATATTGATAAAAGTTGAGGTTCTTCGTCTCCTTTTGCCTATTGTTTCATCTTTTAGTTTCGATTGTGACTTGAATGCGTGTATGGATATTGGAGGGGTATTTTTCCGATTGTTGTTACTCTTGTTGTCTCAACCTTCTTCGTGTAGCTGAGATTATTTTTCAAAGTATCGTATTAAATCCTATTTTGTTTTTATTCGTTATAAATCTGTGATAAGGTTTAGTGTTTGATGTCATTTCTATGTTCTTTCACTTCAAGTTGAGATGAACAAATCAATACATTTATATTTTGAGTTCATTTTAGTGTCTTTATATTTTGCTGTTTTGAGATTTTTAGTTGATTATTTTAACCTTTCTGATCTAGAATTTTGCTTTCTATCTATGTGAGAGTTGGACAGACTTATATCTTGTATGTGACAAATTGGTTGAGTTTCCTGATTTGTCTGAATAGATATATCTCCATGATACCGTAGTACCTCATTCCTATATGTGTTTGTTAAACATGAGTTGTGTTCTTTCTTTCTTTTTAGTAGTTTCGATCAGTCAAGTCTTACTTTAAAAGATTGTAGTCTAAAGTTCGAACTCTAACTCATTTCTTTCTTAGATGAGTGCTCTTGTTAAACTAATTAGAGTCATCATGAGCACATTCTTTGTCTTCAAAGCTATCTGATAGTAGCACTTCTCTTAATATGACAACTTGTTTGTTTGAGTTAAGATGTCGCTGGCATGTTAAATTTTGACAAAGGGGTTCAGTCCGTTAACTCGTGTTTAAATCAGTAAGCCGTTGTTAAACACATATCTGCTAGGCTGCTGTCCATTTTCTTCCTTCCCTCTCCATCATGTATTCAAGTTTTATGCTATCTGGATATTGGTCGTATTGTTGAATATAGTTCTTTGACTTTTGTTTAGTATAAAATATCGACATTAAATGTCATTTTGCTATTTTGTTTCATCCTTCTGTTAAGTTGGAAGTTTTTGCTTAATAGGGATATCCCCCATATGTGTGTTAGTTTGGACTCCTTACTTCATAATTATTTATTGTTGCGAATTGTTAATTCCTTTTTCAAAGGTTACCCATTTATGGAAATTAATTGTTTACTGATGTTTGACTAATGCAATTTGTTAAGAATTTTTATCATTATTAAATTCATCAGATGTTACATAGTTTCGTTTGACTATATTAGGATGTTGTAATTTTAAAATATTAATCCTTTTTCCCTTTGGTTGTTCACATGTGAAATCTATCCGAGTTCGCCACGAACTCACTCCTTTTCCTTGCATTTCAAGAGAGCCATAAATACTCAAATTTTCTTATCGAGTCAACCAGCCATTGAAAATCAACGAACAGGTTCCGAAGTTGAAAGAAGCAAGAGATCGAGAAATTGAAAAATTGGGCTAAAGGCCCACTCTTAATTCAAAAGTTGTATTTTATTATTTTTGGGCCTAAGCCCTTGTTCTTTTACTTATTATTGCCTTGTTAGAATTTATGACAAGTGGTAAGAAATGGGCCCAAAATAAAATTAGGCCCAAGTGCTGGCCTAGGCGGACAAAAAACCAGACTTGGGCCCAAATTTCCTTATTTACTTTATTATTTCATAATTGTTTATCTGTCAATATTTTCTACTAAATCTTAAAGTTTTAAAATTCAAATCCCCAAAAGATACCCGTTTTGATTTTATAACGTAATTAAATAACGAGGCCTAAAAAAATTAATTTTGCAAAATATTTCATTTAAATAAAATCTTAATATTTTCCTCTTTCCCGGTCCTAATTATAACAATTGTTCAAATCAAATTAAGTCAAATCAATTTAGTCAAATAGTTAATTATCGAATAATCGCGTGTTAGTGGGCATTTTGGGTGCTTTCAAACCCTTCCCGAATGTTAATATTAACCCCGAACCCCCTTTTAAGTTTTCATTAGATTTTCTGTTTTAGTCTTTCGAAAATAATAGTTTTTTTAATTTGACTTTAAAAATTAAGTGGCGACTCTAAACTAGTCTAATTATATTTTCTAAATAAAACATAATGGCGACTCTGTTGGAAACTTAATTAAGTTCTAACCATAAGATTTGACTTATTTGACTAATTGTTATTAATTGTTGAATTGTTTATCTGCATTTAATGTGTTTAAATTAATATAATTGTCATTGCATTCATGACACTTCCTGTTGTATGTTTAGTATATTAAGGACGATTTTTGCATAATCGCAACCGGACTTTTTATACTCAACTCTTTTTCGGAAAGATCGACAATTTATTGGTACGTCATGCGTTCAATGATTGTCGTGAGTTCCAGCCTAAGTTGTCCACTTGGGTTCCCGGTCTTTCAAAAGTCACTCTTAGTCAACTAGCGTAGAACGAAACCAAATCCTTAATTTGGCACATTTTGTACTAAGTTGACCCAACACCCAAGGTGTGTTGGGCCCATTAGAAGCCTACCTTGTGTCGATTTGACCCATTTGTCAATAGAAGACAATCATGCTTATGTGTTTAAATTTGAAAGATGAATACGTCATTTGACAAAACATTGTCTCTTGAGGTTGGGAGTTTAATAGTTTGTTCGAATCGAAGAAGCGTCAAGTTACCATTTCATCCAAAAATGTGGACATTAGGAGATGACAAGAAATAAAAAAGAAGAACCGTTCATGGAAGCATAGTTTAGGATTGTACCCCCTGCGTGGGATTAATCATTTGTATCCATTTTCCCTATTATGTATCCCCTTTCAGTTTTGTTCGTAAAATTTGTATAAATTTGGGTTTCGAGGCAATGCAATGTTTCAAACGACGTTATCCATCCTTCGAATCGCTAGGCCTACCCTTGGCACAAAAGGGTCACATATCTGTTTAGAACGCGCAATAATTGTCTATGTATTATAAATGGTTGGATGATTATGTTTCTTTATTTGGAGAAATTCTAGCTCTCTCCTCTTTGAATTATCTTCTAGAACCCTTTAAACACAAATATCAAGTCACTATCAAAAGTGCATCCAAATACTCTTCGAGTCTTTAATTTCACAACAAAATTCGAACTTCATTTTTCAAATCTCACTTTCTCATAAAACTAAAAATAAAAATTAATTAACCTTTTATCTCAAATCGAAGGGGATTCAAGCTGGTCAAACTACGCAGGACCTGAATTCTACCTCGTGAGATACGCAGGCAGCCTTCAAGGCTCGGTCCCTATTTTGAGAAATTTTATCTTTTCCAACTCTTGCAAGGAGAATAGAGTTTCCTCTCAATCGAAAATCGGAAATACATCAACGAAAGATACAATCGACTTTGTCTCGACTCAAGTCGACTTTTCTAATTCACTAAGATCAAAATAAAATAGACAAATTCTTGTCTATTTAGTCATTTCTCTAAATACGTGGGCTAGTTTATCTTCAAGTGGAGCAACTCTTATGTGGTCATATGTGTGATATTTTATATTATTTACATAGACTAACACGTTTATCTTTTGAGTTATTTTTCTTTGTCAGGTACTTAGAACTGATTGTGTTGATAAGCTGGTTGGTCATCCTTATTTCACAAGATCTAAGGCCCCCAAAATTTCCTTCCCCGATCAAAGTTTGCAAAAAGTAAAAGCAGTAATGGGTGATAACAATGACGAGATTAGGCTGACTGATGTTGTCGTGGCTCAGCCCGTCGACGCTGATCAAAATGAATTAATTATGCAATTGATGCAACAGATTATCGAAATGAGGGTTGAAATGCAAAGAAAAAAAGATTTACCTAATCCAACTTTCGCCTTTAACCCTCTAGGAGATGGAAGACCTCCACTCTACTTTCCTTCTCCAAGCGCGGAACAAGTTCAGAATCCACCCTCTAACCCCGCTCAAGATTCCCCAATCATCGACCTAACCACCCCAAATCTCCATTATGCCTCTGTCTCTTACCAAGCGCCACCTCCTCCTCAATGTACCAACCCCCAAACCTTCCCTCCTCATCAAAATGTCAACCCGCAAGCTTTCCCTTCCCCTAAAAATCAAAATGTTAACAATCCCCAAACCGTCCCCCATCACCAAAATCAACATACCAACCCCCAGACTTACCCCCAAAATTACCAAGCCACTCAAAATACCCAGAATCCCTCCATTGCTCCGCCATTGCCTCAAAATACTAGTTTTCAAATTCCAATTCCAAATTAACCCTATGCCAATTGTTCTGAGCTTGATCACTATGAGGAACATGAGTCAAAGGAAGAGGTAGCCAAATTGAATATGAAAGAAGATATCAGGAAAGCCATGAAGGAGTTGTACTGTATTCTTGAAGTTGATGAGTTGAGTTACGAGGATTTGTGCATCCATCCGAATCTGAACCTCCCGAAAAGGTTTAAAGTACCAAAATTTGGCACTTTAGGAGGTACAGGAAATCCATTGGCGCACCTGAGAGCCTACTGTGACCAACTCGTACGAGTTGACAGGAATGAAGCCTTGTTAATGCGACTTTTTAGCCGAAGTTTAAGTGGAGAAGCGTTGGAAGGGTTTACCTCCCATGAGACAAAGCAGTGATCTAGTTGGAATGCACTAGCTAAAGATTTCATTGAACGGTTCGCCTACAATGTGGAGATCGTTCCTGATTGCTATTCTTTGGAGAGAATTAAGAAAAAATCCACTGAAAGCTATCGTGAATATGCGTATAGGTGGAGGAAAGAGGTCGCTCGGGTTCAACCTCCCATCTATGAGAAAAAGATCGTTGAAGTGTTCATACGCATTCAAGAGCCAGAGTATTATGAAAGAATAATGTTGCTTATTGGAGCAAAATTTGTGGAGATAGTCAAGGTAGGTGAGGCTATCGAAGATGGGATTAAACCCGAAAAGATTTCTCGCGTTGCCGCCTCAACCGAATCTTTAGGATCGTTGAAAAAGAAGAGAGAGGATGTGTCTTCTATTTCCTGCGCATCTGATGGAAAAGGATACTTCAAAAAATCCTCACCTTACAAAGATTATCCTCGAGCTCCACAAAATTCATATCCAGCTTGTTATACCCAATCGGGTTATCAAACTCCACCACCGAGTTACCAAATTCTACCTCCTAATTACCGAACTCCACCATCGAGTTACCAAATTCCACCTCTTGTTTACCAAACTCTACCTCCACATTACCAAAATACCCATCCATATTACCAAGTTGCACCATTTAATTGTTCAAATATCCAATCAAGTTACCAAACTCCACCTCAGCACTACCAAAACACCCCCTTCTAGCTACCGAGCTCTACAATACCCAAATTTTCAAACGCAAGCACCAACTCACCAAAATCCTCCAAACTATCGTCAAGGACCTTCACATCCAGGAAATAATTACTATCTTCATAGCCCTATCTTGAGAAGAAACCTTCTAGAGTCTTTACTCATTTGGTTGAGAGCCGAACACAACTTTTTGAGAGATTGAAATCAGCTGGCCTGCTACAAACAATTGATCCAAAAAATATCAATGTCAATTCCAAGCTTTATAGACCCGATCATCACTATGCTTACCATTCAGGAGGTGCTGGGTATATTACTGAGGATTGTATCAACTTGAAGCATAAAATTCAAGACTTGATAGATCAAAAGGTCGTCACTCCTGAGACTGTCACTCCTGAGACTGTCACTCTTAATGTCAATGGTAACCCCATGACGAATCATGGAGGGTGACTATTGATATGGTTGAAGTCGAAGAAGATTTGAATGTGGAGAAAGTCATAATCTCAGCCAACCTTGAAAAGCTTGAGAAAGTTGTAGTCCATCCAATCAAAACAGAGAAATCCAATTTTGTGATCATTGCACCTTAT
Organism: Solanum lignicaule; assembly: GCA_029582545.1. Taxonomy (NCBI): domain Eukaryota; kingdom Viridiplantae; phylum Streptophyta; class Magnoliopsida; order Solanales; family Solanaceae; genus Solanum; species Solanum lignicaule. The sequence goes on along the minus strand of JAJOOF010024747.1, from coordinate 5,501 downwards.
CAAGCTTTTGCTTTAGTGCCAAAAAGGATCAGAACAAGCAGAAGATCGATCAAGCTTTTCCAAAATCATTGTCTCACTCATATCAGTCTTTTCCAATGCAAAATGGTCTGGGGAAAGGAATCGAAAATTTGTTCAAAAAAGGTGATATTGGGCTTGAAGAGATAATTGAGTCGCCAGTCATATTAGAGAACGAGCCAAAGGAGCCGATGCCTAACTGGACATCCACTTCGCTCTTGATTCTTTGCCCGTCTTGGTAGAAATAAACAATTTTCTGTGTTATTTCTAAAATTGGTGGTGTTCTGAATGAGGCTCGAGACCCATCCTTTACACTATTTTTACCTCAACATGTTTTAATCTCCCTCCTAATATTTTGAAAAAAAAGGACAAAATGATTTGTTGTCATGGTCAAAGTTCTTATTTTCTTATTTCAAATGAAAAACTTCTTTATTGCAAAAAATTGCTTTTACTTGCTTTATAGTTGTTATCTAACAGTATCTATCTATGATTTCAGTTAAAATGTTGTCAAATCTGTCAATATCATGTCATGTCACAAGCTGAATGAACAAAATGAAGTAGATGTGAAGGAATTTGAGGACTACAATGAGAAAATCATGGTACCCAAACACCTAGTTGAGGAGTTTAGACAGTTAGAAAGTCACGATAAGCCGAATTCAGAATAGTGAATTAGAAAAATGATGAACGCATCAAAAAAATCAAAATTGGTGCCTATCTAACAAAAATACAGGAAAAAGAACTCATCAGTTTGCTTGGAGAACACATCGATACATTTGTTTGATGACATCACATGGTTGAGCATGAACATTGGATCTCACAAGTCATCAATCTACTTAAATGCTGTCAAAAGATAACATGTTTGAAGACTCGATTTCTATCTTTTCCTTGTAACTGCCTTTATTTGTTTGTAATCGTTTATGCTTAGAATTTATCCCTCTAGAATGAACTACGTCTGACCTGAATTCTCAAGAATGAGATACGTAGGCGGCCTATGTCGGCCTCGGTCAATTTTTTATCCATTTTTTAATGTTTCCTTTTGTACTTGAACTACGTTTGACCTAAATTCTCAACAATGAGATACGTAGGCGGCCTATGTCGGCCTCGGTCATTTCCTCATTTAATTTTCTATTTTTGTTAATCCTTGAAAGGGGAACTACGTTTGACCTGATTCCTGCCTCAACGGGATACATAGGCGCCACAACGGCTCGGTCATATCTCCCGTAAGAGTTCTATTTTCCTTTACAATAGAAATTGGGACAAAATTTTTGAGAGAGACTAAAAAATTCTCGAGAAGAGGATCTCTCCAATAAGTCGAGATTGAAGAAATATTGAGTTACAACTGGGATAGAATTTTAGAGAGAGTCTAAAAAATTCTATAAGTCATATATCGACAGTTCGAGATACTCCAAGACATCTAACTGGGACAGAAATTTTTAGGGACTCAAAATTTTTTTCAAGCATCACTAGAAGTTTGCAACTTGGTCCTAATTTTGCAAAATATTTCACTTAGATAAAATCTTAATATTTTTCCCTTTCCCGGTCCTAATTATAACAATTGTTCAAATCAGATTAAGTCAGATCAATTTAGCCAAATAGTTAATTATCGGATAAACGCGTGTTAGCGGGCATTTCAGGTGCTTTCTAACCCTTCCCGAATGTTAATATTAACCCCGAACCCCCTTTTAAGTTTTCATTAGATTTTCTGTTTTAGTCTTTTGAAAACAATAGTTTTCTTAATTTTACTTTAAAAATTAAGTGGTGACTTTAAACCAGTCTAATTATATTTTTTAAATAAAACAATTACGAATATAAAATTTTATTTCATGACTTAGAGTTGTTAATAGCATTATTCAACTCTCGAAATTTATGATGGTTATAGTTTGTAGAAGTGTTTTGACAAATACTATATATAAAGATATCAACTTAAAAAATAAAAGTACTTGTTAGATAAATAAAGATAAAGATTCATAAACAATGAATGTCAATTAAAGATGGTAGATAATTAATAAAAAATTACTATTAACAATAATCTAAGAAATATGTACATACAATGTATCAAGATTTCACGTATGGTTATGACTTAATGTGAATGTTTAGATATTCTGAAATTAACTATATACTTCAGGCATACATAAATAGATTCATGTTTGTTACAAGATCATATATGTATAATTATAGTATTATTTTAAGATATATCAGGATAAAATTTTAATGGGATATTGTTATAGACCATAATGTTAAATGATGTTAACTTATGAATTTGATAAAATGAGTCATCAATGTTACAATATATGTAAGTGAGATAGTACACAAAATTATATATAATGATGATAACTCACATTAGTGATTTGTTATATTATGGTATTGCTATTATATAATAGAGTTGTTTTATGCGTAGATATCATTAAATATCAGTGTTATGGGGTTATTGAGCTAAGTAGACTGCTATTCATTTTTTTAATTAATATATACCTGCCTTAATTAATGTAAAATCTATAATTAATACTTTATGTAGAATAAATCACGTGTTAGATTGTTTACTTGATAAATATATTAAGTCCAAATTTTTATAAATTTATTTTCCCTTCATCTAAGGGAGGTAATACCACAAAATTTATTACAATTTCATCACCGACAATGTAGTGATTTAAGATAAGTGCGAATGAGTAGAGATCGATTCACGCTTTCGCTAATATTTTTTCTTAGATATATTTTTTATGATAAATTCTATGTGTTATTATCATACTCAAGATTGTGATATGTATATTAAATTTATGTGATAGTAAAAATATTTATGATTGATGTTTATGTTTACACGTGAATGAAAAGAACACAATAATAAAAATTAAAATGATTAATGATTAATTGTGCGACTTATGTTATGTAACTAAATATACCAAAATTTGATGATTCAAAGAAATTAAATTAATCGACTGATTGAGTACATTCCATATATGTTTATTATGAAAAGTTTAAAGAAAAACTTACTCATTTGATATAATTGATATTTACTTTTGAATCACGTAATTTTTCTACGTATATTTTCATTATATAACCACTTTTTTCATTCATTATTGAGATTGTTTGTGGGAATGACAAATGGAAAGAAACGAAAATTTGCACAAAATTCTTTACAAAAAAACTATGCGCACCTCATCGACTAAGCAGAAGAAAATTATTGTGCTTATATAAAAATATATTTCTTTAAGCTCTTTAAAAATTGTGAAAAAAGCGTGTGCTAAATAGTTTGATTTTTGCTTTATGAAATAGCAAGTCAAGAGAGTAGTTTGAAAGAATAATTTGAATTAAAAGAGTTCAAAAACTTATAATTTTTAATTTTTGTCGTAACATTAACTTTAACACTTTAAAATTATATTATCTATAATTAACGATTAGAGATATATTAAGAAAAAATATTTAATATATATATATATATATATATATATATATATATAAAAAGAAGTCATAACAATCATTAGACGTCGTATTTTTTTAAACGAGATCCTTGGTAGCGCAACATAAAAACTCCTTACTCTTATTTAGTATTTCGAATGAATTGTTATTTCTATTTATTTTATTAAATTTTATTTTACAAAATAACTTAAACTAAAACTAAATTGAACTACATGAAGTGAAATTTACTCTGTTGACCTGTGTCAGATCGGGGAAGACGTTCTTCAAGACAAAACATAAGGTACATAAAGAATCATCCAAGGTTCTTATCATTCTTATTAAATAGTTCACCACTTCAATGCTTTATGTCGAGTCAATCTTCCTGAAGAATACTTACAAATGATTTTAGTTTACTCTGTTGACCTGTGTCACAAACAGGGGAAGACGTCCTTCAAGACAGAATATACAGAATCATCTATGATCTTGTCATTCTGAAATAGTTCGCCAATTTAGTGCTTTTATTTGCCGAGTCAATCTTCCTAAAGAAGACTTGAAAATGATTTTCCGAACATGGTTCAGATCACTATGAAGATAAAAATACCGAATTCACATTCTGAAATCTCTCTTTATGTTTCGCTCAATCACACCAATCTCTTTGTGATTAACAATATTATATTCCAATCTTTTAGCTCTTAAATATATATTTTTTTCAATTCCGTTTTTCTATTATTATTTCACAATAAAACATGAACAAATATTTCGAAGAAAAGGTGGAAAAACAGGGAGATATTTATATAGGAGGGAAGAAGGACGTGGCCCCGTTAGATATAAGAAAAGGAGGCCTTACTATTTCGGGTCAAAACCCTAGCAGCTATAAATCAACACCCGCTCCGTAATTTCTCTCTTCTGTTTGGTCTTCACATAGTTCTTACCAGAGGATTTTGGTTCAGGTATCTTCAGTTATGGTTTCTGCAAATTCTCCTATGATGTTATCTCTGTATAGATTTTCATATCTTGTTTTCCTTTGTTAAATTTAGTTTTAGAATTAATTGGGAACTCGGAATGGTTATTTGTAGTTTGAATTTTGATGTAGTTATTGTAGTTTCATAAATCTTTGATTTTAATCCTATTCCATGGATTTTAGCGTCGACTTTGATTTCAGATCTATGTTTCTTTTCGGATCCGTCTTCTTTGTTTTTACCCTTTCGAGGGATTAAACTTTAATTTGTGTTTTAACTTTTTTTTTTTGTGTGTTTAGTACAATTAAACAACAAAAAAGGATTTTTCTAGAATTGACAGTGTCCTTGATCTGGAGTTAGTGAATTGGTCAATTGTGTATGAAAAAAAGAACAAGAAAAAAGAAAGATCTTTTTAGAATCGACAGTGTTTTGGATCTGGAGTTAGTGAATTGGTCAATTGTGTATGAAAAAAAGAACAAGAAAAAAGAAAGATCTTTTTAGAATCGACAGTGTTTTGGATCTGGAGTTCGTGAATTGGTCAATTGTGTATGAAAAAAGAGAACAAGAAAAAAATGGATTTTTTTTAGAACTGACAGTGTCCTTGATCTGGTGTTTGTGAATTGGTCAATTGTGTATAGGCTCAGACCACATGTGATACCGGCTTGTATCTTGCGTTTCCGCTGTGTACAAGGAATTTATAATGTTAAGTCTGATAAGGAACTACTTACACATCCAATTTTAATGTTTTGTTGCTGTCAGAATCTCTTCTTTTTTTTCCATCTAGAAGCAGTGGATCTATTTTCACTTAGGGGTTTCAGTTTTTTGAGACTTTTTGATTTTTTGGGATTAAATCCACTATTTTAGCACTTTTTTTAAAAATAAAAATAATTAATAATAAAAGATTGGGCAGGCTAGTGGCAGTTCCCGAACGCAAGGGACAATTTGAAAGGCAATTACCACTGCGCTACACTTTGTTGCTTGTTCAGGGGGTTCAAAACTAATATATGTACATAAATACGAAAAATTTACCGTTATAAATACGGTGTAATTTTTTGCTGAGGGGTTCGGGCGAACCCCTCCCCTCCCCCCCCCCCCCCCATAGATCCTCCCCCTAGATCCGCCCCTTTCTAGAAG
>JAJOOF010024745.1:0-12500 GCA_029582545.1 Solanum lignicaule | reverse complement strand
CACAAGACCACACCTATGGTCCGTGGTTGGACCCACGGGTCAGGCTTGTCAATTGTGGATGGTGGTCTGAGGCAGTGTCTTTGAGGCCCTGACCCACAAAGCCATCCACGAGGCGTGGACCCCCACGGGGTATGGGTCCCTTCGTAGGTACACTGCCTTGCCAGCTTTCTTGGGTAGTTTGCTAGGGTCCTCCTCAAGGACCCTTGGTTGGTCCTTGGGGAGTCGTAACTTGACGTTCTACCCTGAAACCCTTCATCCTAAGTACGGGAAGCCATATCTACGACTCTAACCCTCACGTCAAGCTCTAGTCTGGCCTACTAGTTTTCGGGTGTTACACAAAGCATATCTATCAGCTATGTTTTCACATGAGTTCTTAAAAGGGTCTAATTCAAATGACTATATCTCTCAAAACAGTAAGAGTTATGTGACCCATGACTTATCAAGTTAAAAGTTTACAAGTATTCTTTTCAATGCCGCTAACCACTCGTCAATCCGACTCTTGAGTAAAAAGTTACCTACATTTTACTGGAGAAACATCAAGTTGGTCGTGCGCTCCGCGCACCTGGTAGCGTTGGCGCACCTCGCCAGACTATTTTTTTCAATGGCATTTTTAATTTTGAAGGTTGCATGCTCTGCACAGCCTGTAGTGTGGGCGCACCGTGCCAAGCCAATTTTTGAGAGTCTAGATTTTAAGACACTATTTATTTAGTTATGTTGGTGGGTCATTATAAAATTCATCTTAGACAATCTAGGGCATATTTGTTTCTCAAATTCTCTCCTCTCCTTCATATCCAACACCAAGGTATGTTCCTCTCATGTATCTAAATTATTTCTAAACAATCTCAATCTCAATCTCTAATCAACAATTCTTTACAAGATTCTAACATCATATCTTTCTCCCATATCTAGCAAAAACAAGAATTCATCCTAAAGTTCAAGAAGGAACTTTTGAGGTTCCTCATCAAAGTTAGAGTTTCAATTAGAGTGATTCAAGGTTTGTAAGGCTACTCATAGTGCTGGACTAAGATCATCCTCACGCCCTATATCTAAAGTTCAGTTAGTGAGAGTTAAATCTAGGGTTTTTGCCCAGGTTTTCATGAACTTTGAATTGACCTTTATTCCTTATTATTGAATTCTAATTCTTATCATTGAGATTATAGTACTTCATGTATTTTGGTTCTTGAATTATTGTTCATGCTTATTTTATCACATGAACTCTATTTAGTTAAGAAGTGTTGAAAAGTTTTTCATAATTATTTTCATGCATTGACTTCTAAATTAAAGTAAGTTCAAGTATTTTAAATTATCAGTTGAGATGAGTATTTAAGGGAATACTAATGGTTCCAAATGCACCACTTGGTATTGAGAAAAGTATTGTTAATTCAAGAAGAGTATAAATAATTTCAAAAGAAGTTTAAGTCAGTAAAGTAAAGATCAGCTTTACCTAAAGAGGGCATTTTGAGTACTTACTCAACACATATATTAGTATGAGCATTATTGCATGTTTTGAGAGTAGTATTGAGCACTGATTTGGGCAGCAGTTAATACAACTCAAAATCCTTAAATTGCACCACCAACATAGATAGGATCATGCCGTTGATTTGGGTGACTCCTCACAGCCTCGTTGAGGACTTTTTAGATGGATCTATAAGTTAATTTTGTTGTTCTATACTCCGGCAAGGTATAAGATGGTTGTGGCAATGTGAGCTAGACATTGTATCATCACGAAGCTCATAGTAATGGTTTTCGGTTAGAGAAACTCTCCAAGGAAAGTAAAGTATATTATTTCAGTATTTTGCTATTATTGCATATCTCATTGTAGAGCTGTAATGATTTCACCCCATGTTCATGCTTTACTCTCATCTAGGTTACTATCAGTTTCTTTTCAGTTCAATTATTTATTTCATTTAGTCTTAGCTTATTACATACCGTTACAATCCATGTACTGATGTCATTTGGTGTTGCATCATTAAATGATGCGGTTTCAGCTACTCTTGATAGCAGATGTTCAGTAAGATCACTTTCCACTAGCACTTGGAGAGACCTCCTCACTTTTGGAGGACTTCTAATTTAGTTGGCATAGTTTATTTAATTGTTCAGCCATTATTAGTGTCATAGTTAGGTAGCTATGGGTCTTGTCCTGTCACCTATCCTTAGTTAGTAGAGGGTTCATAGATAGACAAAGTTAGTGAGTTAATTCAGTCTTTCGTATTTAGAAGTTTAAACTTCATTATCATTATTCATATTCAGATTTATTTCACACTTTTTCATAAGATATATTTAATTGATTTTAAATTCTCATTTTATAGGGTTCTCTCAGTTATGTCTAGTCTTCTGCTCAATAGTCAGCCATACCAAGGGTTCGCTTGAGACCAAAAGTGGTTTTCGAGTGCCGGCCACATCAAAGGTATAGGTGTAATCATTTAAAATTTATTAAATATAATTTTATAAAATGATTCAGATTATATTAAGTTCATGAATATATTAGTTCAAATAAATATCATGGATTAATATGATTGGATTAATTATTTAAGTCAAATTAATATGAATTTAATTAAGATCCAAATTAATTGATTTGGGCTACAATAGATGAACCAGTTTGCCAAGTCCAATTTCATCTCATACTAGAGGCCTATTTTGGTGCCACGTGGCATATGACATGGCATGCCAAGTCAAACAAGAAGACAATAAGATTATGACATGTGTCAAAAATGACAAGCCCGCTCCATAAAGCCCATATGCCATGACACTTAAATTTAATTGGACGAAGGGAATCTTGTTCCAATCACAACTCCTCTATTCTAAAACTATAAATAGAGGTCCTCATAATTCAAAAAAGATATCGGAAATTCTAAACAAGAAGCTAGAGAAAGCTCGTGGGACAAACGCCACATATTTCTTTATAAGCTACAAGTTTAGGAATTCAAGTTCAAGAAAAATCAAGATCAAGATCATCGAATTCAAGAACAAGCTCGAAGCCCTTGAATTCAAGTTAAAATCAAGATCAAGTTCAAGTACATCGAAGATTCAAGAATAAGTTTTATAGCTCTTGAATCAAAGATCAAGTTCAAGAAAAATTCAAGATAAATCTCAAAAGCCCTTGAATTATATCTGAAAAGGCAAATTTAGAGGAATCATAGAGATTGCAACACTGACACTTTAAATTAATAAATATGATTATTGTGATACTTTTCCGTTCTTGATTATTATTTTCTCAACGCGAATTTTATTGTCTACAAATTCTAGCATACCCAATGGGACATCTCTACCTCTCATCAACTTTTCAAGCATCAAACTTCCAAGAAGATCAACTCTCAATCAAAATGCCTCTAAGGCCAATAGCTCCAAATTATCTACTGAAGTTTAAGGAATTCTTGGTGTTACCTTTGGATATTTTGGAGTTGTTACAAGGGGCAAGGCTGCTACACTAGAACAAAAAAACACTTCAAATGTCGTCTGCATCCACTCCTGTTTTTGGATCTTCAACTCCAACAGGATCAAGTTCCTCCACAAATACTTTAGAAGGAACAAGCCGTGTTGCTGAAAAGATCAAGACCCTGGATCTACTTGAGAAATCTGGTTCCAAGAACTCTACCACTAAGGAAAACTATGATTCAACCAATGAATCCTCTCACATGCATCACGTAATGTGAGTCCAGCCAAGATCAACTTACGCAACAATCCATGCTAATCTCCTACATCCCCAATAATCATGCAAGCAATGGTACCTATTGTTCGTTCCTCTAAGGAACAACTTGCAAATCTGACGAAGTTGGTTGAAGGATTAACCAAGCATGTACAACACCAACAATTTCGAATTGAAATATTGATGGATAGAATGGAAGGCCTTTTAGATGGAGAAGCTAGGCATGCTCCTTGAATGGGTGTTTGGAAATCTTGTGAAGCAAGCACCGCTTGTTAATGAAATGGCAGTTTCTTTTGAAAGAATGATCTCACTCGATCACTTGAAGGAGTTCATTGAAGGCACAATCAGAGATAAGTATAAATTCTCCACCAAGTCGTCTCATATGTATGCAAGCCATAAACTGCAAGAATTGATAACTTCAAAATGTTTATTGGTTATCAACTTCCCAAATTTCAACAATTTGAGGGTAAAGGAAATCCAAAATAACATGTTGCATACTTTCTGGAGACATGTAATAATAATGGAATCTATGGAGACCATATTGTCAAGCAGTTTGTCCGCTCTCTAAAAGGAAATGCCTTTGATTGGTACATGAATATCGAGCCCAATTCTATCGATAGTTGGGAGCAACTAGAGCACGAGTTTCTCAATCGCTTCTACAATACAAGGTGTACGATGAGCATGGTAGAAATCACAAATACTCGCCAAAGGAAGGATGAACCGGTTATAGATTTCATAAATTCATGGTGGAACGCGAGCCTAAATTGAAAGCATAGGCTTAGTTAGGCTTCTGCAATAGAAATGTGTATTTGAGGAATGCACTGGGAGATTCTTTACATCTTACAAGGAATACAAAAAAAATCCTTTGAAGATCTAGCTACTATCACTCATCATATGGAGTTGAGCATGTCCTTTGCTGGAAAAGATATGACATTTGTCCATGATCCTTACAAAGGAAGAGACAGGCAAGAACCTAAGAGATGGATCAAATTTGTGCCCAAGAATGACAACAAAGAATCCATGAATGTTAATGTGTCGCCTATGAAGTTTACTACGAAGGAATGCATGAAGCAATCTGTGAGAACGACTTTGCAAGCACGTTCGAATCCAAAGTCGACACGGAGGGAGATGCAACAAAAAAAAATCCCTTCTTGGATTCCAACATTTCTGAGATTGCTTGAATTAAAGCTTATTGAGTTGCCAGAGATGAAGCGGGCTGATAAAGTTGGGAAAACTGATGACCCAAATCATTGCAAGTATCACAAACTTGTGACTCATCCTCTTGAAAAATGTTTTGTCTTCAAGGATAGAGTGATGTTATTGGTTAACGAAAATAAAATTGTCCTTGATGATGAGAAGGATAGTTCTAACCAACTCTCTATCACATTCGGCTCTCTTGATCTGGTCTAAATATATATCTCTAAAAAGCATGAAGAAGAGTCATTGGAGTAAGATAAACCTCAAATTGATATAGATGGTAATGAAGGTTGGATTCTAGTGTATAGGAGTAGACGAAACAAGCTAAGCTTACAAAAAGAATCATTCGAGAAATCGATTAGAAGGAAGATAGTGAGGAAACTGGAAAAGCAAAAATCAATCAAGCGCCCAGAGAGGGTAAAGGTAGAAGTGCATCACTACCAGAAACCTCGACGTCATGTGACTCTAGAGGAATTCCTACCGAGTTCGTTCTGCACAAAGTCTGCTCAAGACAATGTTAAGGCATCATATTTCAATGTTGATAAATAAGAAACAATGAAGTGTCTCCTACTAACAAAGAAGGAACAATGAGTGAATCCTCACCAAAAGTGTCTCCAAGAAGAAGCAACGAGGGAAATCTCATCAATGATGTATCCTTCATCTTCTGAAAAACCTATTAAGCCTTCATCCCAAGAAGAACATACATGTGATACAAAAACCACATTTACAGAATGATCTTATGTGTGGTGAAACACTACACAATCATCCTTTGTATGTGGTGGGTCACGTGCTTGAGAAGAAGATAAACAAAAACTTAATAGATGAAGGATCTGGAGTCAATTTTCTGCCTATCTAAACATTGAAGGAACTTGGCATCACGACTAAAGAACTACGTGAAAGTCGTTTGTTGATACAAGGATTCAATCAAGGGGGATAGGGCCATTGGCTCTATTAAATTTGAAAACCACATGCAAGATTTGCGATCAAGCGCATGGATGCATGTGATCGGTGCAAAGACTTCATAGGATATACTACTTGGAAGACCTTGCGTACATGAGAATAAATTGTCTCGTCTTCTAACTATCAATGTTTGAAGTATCTTGGAGGAGAGATTGAAAGGAAGATAGTTGCGGATGACAATTCTTACATCGAAGTTGAGACACACTTCATTGATGCAAAATTTTATTTGAAGAGTTATGTTGTTAAAGGGTCAAAATCTAATGATATCAAATCAATCAAGTCTGATAACATAATAGCAAAAGAATCGGTGTGGCTGTCGGAAAGGTAAAAGTTGATACTAAAGAACTTTGTCCCATTTTGAGATAAGGGAAGATCATGTCTTTGAAGAAAAATATGTCGTATGTACTTCTCTATGTTCCAAAGGTGAAGAAAGAAGAAGGTCATTCATCTAACCTTCAAGAAAATGAATTGAGAGGACTAACTCTTCCTATTAGACGAATTGATGCAATAAACTTATCTTCGAAGTTGCAAGGAAAGTCAATCCCTCAAAATCAAGTGCGAGATGTGGCACTCCCTACATAACGCACAAGAGAAAGTTTTGATCCCAATGCTTATAAGTTATTTTTGAAGGCTGGATACAACCCTAATGAGCCATCAATGTTAGGGGAACTTCCATCGAAAGATAAAACTAGGCAAGCACGTGAAGGCCTAGGCTATAGACAACCGCCGCCAATTCACATTTCCATAAGAAGGGAAAGAAATAACCATATAATTATAGAAGATGACGTCATTGCTTCCAAAAAAATCCTCCCATCTTTGATCGACTTGGAGAATCAACTACAAGAATTTCTATATTTTAGAGGTTAGGCCTATTGAAGAAGAAGAATAACAAGCATCAGAAAAGTTATCTAAGAGTGACAATGCTTGCTTCAGCTATGATCCAAAAGAATATCAAAAGTTTGATTCCTTCTAGAATGAGGCAACGAGTGGAACTTTTGGTTTCTTGTAAAGAGGAACTAAAGGCAAAGACTCACACTGTCGTTTACACCAAGGAGCGCAAAGATGAAGAAAGTGTAGGCTTCTCATATCATGTTACAATCCAGAATGAGGATGATGCCTTGCCACATATGAAGATTGATAAAGAGTTGTAAGATATTTTCTAGTGTTATCACATAACTATCAATGACAATGATCCTCTAGAAGAGGAAGTTGTTGGAGATGCTCTACCCGAACTTGAAGAAGGAGTGAAGACCACAACAGATCCCTTAATGGAAGTTAACCTTGGCACTAATGAAGACCCAAGGCCAACTTACCTGAGTGATCTTTTAGAAGTTGATGAAGAAATTGCTTATATGAATATACTCAAAGAATATAGGGATGTCTTCATTTGGAGTTATAAAGAAGTGTCTGGCTTGAATCATAAAGTAGCAGTCCGTGAGTTGGCAGCCATGAATGGTTATCGTCCTGTTAAGCATGCACAAAGACGTTTTAGGACAGACTCGGTTTCATTGATAGAAAATGAAATTAACAAGCTCATTGAGGCAGGCTTTATTTGTGAAGTCAAATATCCCACATGGATTTCTAGTAATGTTCCTGTGAGGAAGAAGAATGGCCAAATTCGAGTTTGTGTTAACTTCAGGGATCTCAATAATGCATGCCCTAAAGATGAGTTCCCTCTTCCCATTCCAGAGTCGATGAACGATTCCACCACTAGCTATGAGGGCAATGTCGTTCATGGATGGTTCTTTCGGCTATCATCAAATTTGCATGGCACCAAAATATGAAGAACTCACTGCATTTCACACACCTTAGGGTATTTATTGCTACAAAGTAATGTCATTTGGTTTAAAGAATGTTGGTGTCACATATCAAAGGGCTATGCAAAATATATTTGATGACTTGCTCCATAAAAATGTTGAATATTATGTTGATGACTAGGTGGTAAAGTCAAAAAAGAGGGGTGATCATTTAAAGGACTTAAGAATTGTGTTTGAGTTGCTCCAAAGATATCAACTTAGGATGAATTCATTATAATGTGCTTTCGAAGTTACTTCTGGCAAGTTCCTTGGCTTCATTATGAGAGATCAAGGAATTGGAATTGATCAAGCTAAAGTTGATGCAATTTCGAAGATGTCTGAGCCTCAAAATATTCATGAGTTAAAAAGTTTCCAAGGAAATCTAACCCTCTTAAGGAGGTTCATCTAAAATCTAGCGAGAAGATGTCAACCATTCGGTCATCTCATGAAGATTGGTGCTCGTTTTAATTGGGACCAAACATATGGTGATGCCTTTAAAAGTATAAAATCATATCTAGTGAAACCTCGAGCCCTATACCCGAAAATCCATTGATACTCTACATTGCATCACAAGAAAGGTCTATACGAGCCCTGTTTGCTCAAGAAAAGTGAAGGAAATAAAAATCTCTTTATTACTTGAGTAAAACAATGATGCCAAATGAGCTAAACTATTTGCCAATTGAAAATTTGTGCTTGGCGCTAGTCTTCTCTATTCAAAAGATAAAGCATTATTTTCAAGCTCACATTGTTTGCTTGATTTCTAGAGCAAATCCCATCAATTTTGTTATGTAGACACCTATTCTTAGTGACCGACTAGCAAGATGGTACCTCCAATTCCAATAATTCGAGATGGTGTACATCCCTCATAAAGTTGTGATGGGACAAGTAGAGGTAAATATTTTAGCAAACCACCCGATACCAGATCATTGGGAGTTAATTAATGAGCTTTTTGATGAAGATGTGATGTCAATTGAAATTCAACCTCTTGGGAAAATGTAGTTTGATGGGGCTGCACATCGTGGAGGAGCTGGCATTGACGTGGTGTTCGTCACTTTACAAGAACAAATTCTACCAGTCTCCTTTACTTTGAAACAATTCCAACAATGTCATTGAATACCAAGCATTTATACTTAGACTTGAAATGGCCGTCGACATGAAGCAATTACACTAGCAAATTTTTGGTGACTCTATGTTGGTGATCACTCAACTCTTGGGAATTTATGTGGTGAAGAAGCCTCAGTTGCGCCCTTATCATGATTATGCTCAAACTTTGATAGGATGGCTTGGAGATGTAACCCTTCAACATATGCCTAGAATGGAAAATAAGATAGTTGATGCATTGATTGCCTTGGCTTCAATGCTAACCCTTCCTGATCAAACACAATTTACTATTTGCCAAAGTTGGATAGTACCACAACCAAATGAGGATGAATATATAGAAAATGAGCTTGAGTAACTCGTCGCTCTTTTGGAAGCCATGAAGGAAGATTGGAGACAACCCATTACTGACTATTTGTGTAATGGGATACTTTCAGAAAATCCAAGGAGAAAGACTAACATTCGTTATTGTGCACCTCACTTCCTTTACTACAAGGACACATTCTTTAGAAAATCATTTGAAGGAGTACTCTTGCGATGTTTGGGAGAGAAAGAAGCAACCCAAGCTCTACAGAAAGCACACTTAGGAGTATGTGGATCACATCAACCTGGAACAAAGATCCACTTTCACATAAAGAGAAGGGGTATTATTGGCCAACCATGGTGAAGGAGATACATAGATTATGCTCAGAGGTGCAATGCTTGCCAATTTCATGCGAATTTCATACATCAGCCACCCAAAGTATAACACCCAACTGTCGCATCTTGATCATTTGACGCTTAGGGATTGGATGTTGTGGGACTTGGACACTTGTACATATTGGCCACAACAGATTACTTCTCAAAATGGGCCGAAGTTGTCGCTCTTAAAGAAGTGAAGAAAGAGAATGTTGCAAATTTCATCCAACTGCATATCATCTATCACTTTGGCATCCCTCGCTACATAATAACAGACAATGGAAAGTCATTTGATAACAAGCTAATGAACAAGATTTATGATCTCTTTGGCTTCAAAAAGCATAAATCTTCTATGTATCATGCTGCCACCAATGGTAGTGTTGAAGAATTCAATAATACTCTATGCAACCTGCTCAAAAAAGTTGCCTCCAAGTACAAACGAGATTGGAATTAAAGAATGGAAGAAGCTTTATGGGAATATAGGACAACATACCGCACACCAACTCTAGCAACACCATATTCACTTGCTTTTGGAGTTGAAGTAGTTCTACAACTTAAGCATCAAATACCTTCCGTAAGACTTGCTATTCAAGAAGCGCTCACTGAAGAAAAAAATGCTCGACTACCTCTTGTTGAGTTAGAAGCACTTGATGAAAAGAGGCTAGAAGCTCAACAAAATTTTGAATGTTATCAAACTCGTTTATCTCAAGCTTTCAATAAGAAGGATCGCTTGAGGTTCTTCTAAGTTGGAGATCAAGTCCTCGAAATAAGAAGACTCGTCATTACTCGCATCAGTTTGCAGACAAATTAACCTCAAAGTGGTTGAACCATATGTTGTACAAGATGCATATTCATATGGTTCTTACAAGCTTATTGATGCAAATGACGTAAGGATCGGTCCTATTAATGCCAAATTCTTGAAGAGGTTCTACCCTTGAAGTAAAATGATGCTCCTTAAGGTACGAGCCTAAATTGCATGTCACTCCTGGCCCGCAAGAGTATAAACTGTGTACGAAACAGCCAAAAAAAAAGACAAAAAAAAACTCTCTCGAACTATGTTGTGACTTGATTATCTTCATTGAGGTACGTAGGCGCTTAGAACCATATTCTAAGTTCAGTTGCATGAGTGTAAAAAATCCACATTTTTCACTTGATTTGTCACATGAAAGTCCAAGTTATAAGTATTTTGTTTTATCTTTTGTGTCATCAAACTTTAGACTTGTACGAAGTATTGATCAGTCAATATGCAACCCCTTATAAATAAAAATATGAGCTTTTTAACAGTATGCTTGAAGTCTTTAAATCTAGCCAAGTATGCAAATTGAAGTCTTTAAGTTTGCAAGTTGAAGTCTTTAAGTTCTTCAAAGTTTGCAAGTTGAAGTCTTCAAGGTTTTCAAGTTGAAGTCTTCAAATCCTTCAAATATGCAAGATGAAGTCTTCAAATCCTCCAAATATGAAAGTTGAAGTCTTAAAATCCTCCAAGCATGCCAGTTGAAGTCTTTAAATTATTCAAGTATGCAAGTTGAAGTCTTTAAATTCTTCAAGTATGCAAATTGAATTTTTCAAATCCTCCGAGTATACAAGTTGGATTCTTTAAATCCTCCAAGTCTGCAAGTTGAAGTCTTCTAATCCTTCAACTCTGCAAGTTCAAGTCTTCAAATTTGTCAAGTTTGCAAGTAGAAGTCTTCAAATCCTCCAAGTATGGAAGTTGAAATATTCAAATCATCCATGTATACAAGTTGAAGTCTTCAAATCCTCTAAGTATGCAAGTTGAAGTCTTCACATTATTCAAGTATGCAGGTAGAAATCTTCAAATCCTCCAAGTATGAAAGTTGAAGTCTTCAAATCTTCCAAATATGCAAGTTGTTAAATTTGTATGCCTTAAGGTGGACAAAACTATCCCTTTGCACCTTAAGTTGGCCTTCTCACGGATTTATCCTTGAAAGGATCTTTAAATTCTCATGTCTTAAGGTGGACAAAAGAAATTGTCCCTTTACACCTAAAGTTGGTCTTTTCAAGAATTTATCCTTAGATGGACCTTTAAATTCTCATTCCTTAAGGTGGACGATATTTGTCCCTTTACACCTTAAGCTGGCCTTTTTACGGATTTATCCTTCAATGGATCTTTAAATTATCATGCCTTAAGGTGGACGACATTTGTCCCTTTACACCTTAAACTGACCTTTTAACGATTTTATCCTTAAAAGGATCTTTAAATTTCCATGTCTTAAAGTGGAAAAAAAGTTGTACCTTTGCACCTTAAACTGGTCTTTTCACGGATTTATCTTGAATAAATCTTTAAATTTTCATGCCTTAGGTGAAAGAAATTTGTCCCTTTGCACCTTAAGATGGCCTTTTCACAGATTTATCTTTAAAAAGATCTTTAAATTTTCATGCCTTAAAGTGGAAAAGATTTGTCCTTTTCCACCTTAAGTTGGCCTAGATGTGATGCTAAAAATATATATTTTAATCATTATTTTCCTCACATTTAGTATTTGTACTTGTCTTTTTTGAGCATGGATTTTATGGATTGTGCTAAATAGTGTATTTTATTTGTAGGATTAAAATGACGTGAAGATGAAGAAATTTGGAGCATAAACGAATTAAAAATAAGAAATCATATAAGTAAATTAAGCAGGCAGCATAATTGATTAAATTGAATATTATATTCATACTCATATATAAGTTGCAAAGCGAATTGGAAAAGAAACCGACTTATCCGAAGCTTCCATATGGCAGGTTGCGGAAGACTTCAAATTGTTGGAGCAGCGTTTCTAGAAACAAAAAAAAAAGAACATGGAAATCCAATTCAATTGGGTTTGGGTTTCCTAATTTGTGTTGGACTAAATTATTATTTTTTAGGTTTCTTCATCTATAAATAGTCCATAAAATTATTCTTTCAAAAGCAAGCCAAGAAACAATCTCTTCGTTTTGATTGCTTTTTAAGGGTTGCCGACATTAGAACTCGACGTATTCCTATGAAACGACCCCAAAAATGCCCGAAAATGTGCTTCGGAAACACCTATAATTGTAATTTCCATATATCTCAAAATCCGTGCATGATTTCGGAAATTCGACTTCATATTCTTATTCAGGGGGTCAAATTGAGTGGAAAATGGGTCTAA
>JAJOOF010024744.1:0-17233 GCA_029582545.1 Solanum lignicaule | reverse complement strand
CATAATCGATGTTTGGCTTAGTTATTACTTCGCACCAATCGACACTATCCTATTAGATAGTATCACACTAAATCTATGTTGATAATTCTTTTCTTGTTGATTACCTCCTTGATCCGGCAAGTAGCAACAAGGCGAGTTCTAACGCGTGCACTCGTTAAAAAGACTTTTAAACGAAAGAATTATCAATGCATGCAAAACACTATTCAAGAATTACTTATTTATTATTCATACTTTGTTAATTGCTCATGGATCCCACAACCCTAGTTGTGAAGTTTAGTTACCCATAATAGCAAGAACACAATTCATAATATTAGATGAAGAAATCGTGAACTTACGTAAAAAGAATAATAAACCCAGAATTTCAACTTGAATTGCAAAGCCAAAATCTTCAAAACGAATGTAGAAAATCAATAATTGCTAGGGTTGCAACTTAATCTCCAAAGTCACAAAGTAAAACTAGAATAATAATGTCTAACCCCCAAAAAAGAGGTTTACATGCCCTATTTATAGAAAACAAATCCTAAATTAAAAAGGGAAACAAATTAAGGAAAGTTTGGTTCAGTACGCGTCTTCAATCCACGAGACCGACTTACGGACCGTCGATGGATCTACACTCCGTAAGTCCCTTCCGTCAGTCAGGACTTAGAAAATATTTCAGCTTCCAAATATCAGCTTCTCTGAAGCAAACGACGGACCAACAGTACGGACCGTAGATCGATCTACGGTCCGTCAATCCCCTCCGTAGCTTCATACTTAGAATCTTCAAAAATCAAGTACTGGAACCCTCGCAGTATCACTCTACGGATCAATAGTACTGTCCATAGATCAATCTACAGACCGTCAATGGACACCGTGGTTCCACACTTGGTCAGATTTCCCTGATTTGTCCTCAATACCATGCCTACTGATATACGGTCATCACCTACGGACCGTGAATGGACCTATGGTCCGTAGATCACCTCCGTGAATGCCCTGTTTCTACATTTCTTTCAGCTGTCTCTGTGCTTCCGCGCCTGAACATCTTTCCTGCAAAACATGATAAAAACACATAAAAATCAATATAAAAATGCTCTAGACACACACAACTTGTAAGTGAAATGTATTATAAATACCGTAAACTCACGGTACATCACACACCATTATCAAAGATTCCCAAGCTCACAATACTTGCTTCAAATGTAAGTTCAAGCTCAACTAAGGTATTCAAATGCCCTCACACAAAGAATGATTCCATTTTCACACACAATGGTTCAATCATTAAAAGCTCCGGAATCAAATGCAACACTCACACTCACAAAGAAAAACACAATGCATGTTTTCACCCATAGGTTTGCCCGTATTTTCCAATCAACATTTGTATCAGCTCACTCAAGATAAAAAAAGGTCTTTTCAAGGCTTGTAATGGGGCTGAGTGCAAATGTATGGTCATTTAGGCTCAGTGACTTTCATCCTCATGAAATGTGGTGCTCACAACACTCCCTTTCCTCTACTTTCATCATTTTCTTTAGTGATCATAAGTCATCCCATCATTCACTTTTCATGAATTGTTCGGAAACACCATTTCTTTTGTATTTTATTCCACAACTTTCTTTTATTTTTTTTTCATTCTTTTCTTTTCTCTTTTTTTTTTGTATGGAGGGATTCCATTTTTCTCACACCATGGATTAAAGGAGATTTCTCTTGCACTTCTTGACTTGCATTCTCTTTTCACCACACCCCCAACTTAGGCTTTTGGCCTAAGTTGACTATTCAATCAACCACAAATCAAGAGAATTATAGGTAGTGGATTTAAGAAAGGTCATGTTTTCATCAAGTTTCTTCCAAAGAAAGGTAAGGCTCAAGGTGTTCAAAAGAGGTTCTTACACTCACAAGGTAGGCCACAAAAGAGGTATATGTCAAATTGGCTCACACTCTTCGAAGTTGCCTAAGATCCTATCAAGAGATAGCCTTACTTTGCCGACCGGACCAACGGGGAAAAGTCTAGGTGTTATCATGCATGGTTCACAATAAGCTCATCACACAAGGCATCTAAACCAAAATCAAACAAGACTTCACAATTTTGCTAGTGTGCAATGATCATCACAAGAGAATCAATTTGATAATTGGCTAGTCACAACGAGATGCAAAGAGTTCACATATAATCTATGTAACTTCATTTGGTCTCATCGTAGCCGCACATTTATGTTCGTTCGATTGTGAGCACTATTCAAGTCATCGATATTGATCCAAACTGAGACTCAAATTTGCTAAAGAAAAGCCACATTAAAGTACAAACAAGAGTGGGCAAAATTTTTGAAAAGGTCAAAAATCATTTACAATTAAAACAGAAGCAGCCACAAGCTCAAACAATCGCTAAAAGTAGTGCAGAACACAATTGTAAGCATAACGACCCAAATATATAAACAAAACATCAAAAACAAAAGCACACAAAGCACAAAGGTGGGCCTTACCCCACCACATATAAAAGTATTTTTCCTGGCTAAGCAGTCGCTCCATCTGTCTGGGTATCAGTGCCCAGTGTATCGGTCTGGTCTTGGGTCTCAGTACTCGGAGTCACCTCAAAGGAGTCAACTCCACTAGAGCCAGCAAATGGCCTGCACAACCGCATCTATCATGGCTACTTCAATCTCAGTTAGGTCCTCATTTACAGCTCTCTCAGTCTCCTCAAGCATCTCCTCATCAGTCTCTGCCTCTAACTCAGGATCAGTTGTCTGCTCTATTCTATCCTCATGTCCGGCGGTAGTTGGAGGAATCTCAGGTACTTCTGGAATCTCTACTGTTCCAAAGACAATGGACATATTGGTGGACTTCAAGTAGTCCATATCTTTTCTCACCTCAGCAATGGCAACTTCTAAAGCCGCCACCTCCTCGGTGGCTCCTTGACAACGCTCACACATCGCTATGCTTGCCGTAAGTGTATCAATGGAAGCGCTTAAGGGTGTCACAATAGTAGTTAAAGCAGTCTGAATCATATCAGGAATGGAGGTCTCAAGCCTAGCTTCCCGATGACCTGTAAAATAGGCAAGCTGTCTCATTCGAAGTAATGATTCCTGGGTGATCAGAGTCCGGGAGACAGCAACAACAAGTCTAGGAGGTAGTGCAGCAGTATAAGAACTAATGACATTAGAAGATATAGTACAAGAAGTACCTGAAGGCCCAGGGGCTGGAGTAGGCAAAGATGCCTCTGTAGGCAAAGGGATGAAAATGATACCGAATCAAAATAACATCAACTGGGTATGATTTATATTCACTTCAAACGAGTCTAGAATGAAGATTCATGGATACCCACTTCCAATTTCTTGGAGTTGGAAGCCTTCACATCTTCAAGCTCAAGAACAATGTCTCCCCAAAAACTCTAAGAACTAAAAAATTGAAATATTCTAAGTTTCAGTAATAATTCTCTACAACTTGATACCAAGCTACAAAATTAAATGAGTATTTATAGTTTTTGAAAATTTATGTTTCGAAGGATCACTCCGCCCTTTGGTCTGGTTCATCGCCTTTCAAATATTGCCATCAGCATCTTCGTGCTTTAATTCATTGGGCGACAGGAAACTGCTTCGCGGAACTGCTCGGCGATGCGCCGACTACTCCATTTCCTCAGATACTTGATCTTTTCCTTCACAGCTTAGCACCCTAGAACTTTGGGCGAGGTTACTACCATTCGGCGATTCACCTAATGGATTAGGCGATTCTCAGGCCTTCTTTTCTTCGTTCTTTTCAGCCGCTTTGTTCCATTTTACTCCATAGTGTCCATGCTTTGTTTCTAACTCCAAATACCTGAAAATAAAGGATTTACATTAGTTTTTGAGACAAAATATGCATTTGAGGACAGTTAATTTATTAAAATAAGGCCCTAAATGAGTCCAAGGCTGTCTTCTAGAATTTGTGACAGAAGTCAACCATTCAAGTTTCAAAGGCTCGAAAACATGGTGAGTTGCAAAAAATCCAAATGAACGACCTGATGATAAAACTATTAGTCCCAACAAGTCACAAATGACCTGGTGGCACTACATAAAAGCTTTATATACTGAAAAGATTGGAAACCAAAGAAAATCACCTTGGGTGTCACACTCCGATGCTACCCCCTTGACGTAAACATGGAACCTAGGATCACGAGTGACCCCAACCTAACCCTGAAGCTGGCTTATCATAAGAATACTAAAAGATAACTAAATAAAATATACTATGAAGAAGCTAAAATAGTAGATAACTTAAAGCGGGGAATACCCAAAATTGATCTGAATATATCAAACATACTACGAATTTAGTGATAATGAACAATCACTCAAAATCTAAAGCTGAATCTAATACTATGTTTGAAAATACCTCTACTGACTAGGGTTGGTGGGACATGCCCCTAGCTAACTCTAGCAAAACTGAAAACTGAAATAAACGACTGAATATGAAAGAAATCTTTATTGTCCTCAAAGTATGTAGACTCACCACTGAAGCTACTAAATACGGATCGAGAACCGATCTATGCGTGATCTGGATGTTGAATACCTAAACCTACAACATGAAAGGATGTAGCGCAGAGTATGCGTCAGTACTTGAAGGGTACTGAGCCTGCAAGATAGGATAAAGCTAAACAATATACATAACTGAACAAAACATATAACTAAGCAATGATGTAAGATAATCATGATACTATATTGGAAATATTAAACATGAACTAACTGAATGCAATGACCAAGTTTATAGCATGCTGAAACTGAATATTGAACTACAACTGATAACCTGGTCAATGCAATAGAATCTAACTGTGGGAGCTACTAATAACCGACATAAAACCACATGAGCTAAATGTGTAGTCCGATGTATACCCCCATTGAGAGGACCCAATATACCTGACTAGAGGTATAGAGGCATAAATGGCGTGATCACTAAAATGTAATGCCCATAGAGGGAACTTATAAACCTACGGGAGTACGTAGTTCTGGGACTATGAAAGTAACTGACCCTAGTCCAACTCCGAATTAAGTCTACTCCCAACTAATTATGTAAAAAACACATTATGTTTACATTTATGTAATACTGGATAGCTCAAGATGCTGACATACTTACTGGAAGTGCAACATTAATGTACTGAGAATGAAATATTCGTAATTGGAGCATGTATAACTAAATAAACTGACCTAGCATGTGTAATTCATGAACTAAACGAATCTACACAACTAGGGTTCTGAATTTCATGCAAGAACTTAAGAAACAACATGATAATATGATTTGGATCATTCCAATAACTAAAACCCAACATTTTCTAACATTCAAGAAACCCAAGGTCTAGATAATATCAAAGGAATAAGGATTCTAAATGAAATCCACGGACCTAATGGGAAAAAGGAACCCACTAGTGAAATCCCACATATCTGGTGACGAATTTCACAGAGAAATCTTTCAATTTCAGGGCTGGAACTGAAGAAACCTTGTTGCGTTCTTGCAAGGGTATGGGTCGCCTCTTTTCTCCTTTTTTGTTCTAAGCTTGATGAATTTTTATTGAATGAATCGCTTAGGAAAAAATCTGACTAAGTTACTAGGCTTTAATTAACCAAAACGCCGTAGTGTAGGGATCAAACGACGTAGTTTAAGTGCCAAATGCATAGGAAAAATACCTAAATGACCCTAACTTAAAATTTGTCGAAGGCCACCCACGCAGGGACCTACGGTCCGTGGGTTGACCTACTAACCGTAGGTCGAGGTCGTCGGTCAAGTTTGCCCGATAGTGCTTCACTAAAATGAGTATAACCTTTTACTCGGAGATGAGATTTTAGCAAACTCGGTGGCGTTGGAAAGAGGATTCAATTATATTTCATTGGTCATGGGCCACCTAATTCCTTTTGTGCTAAGAGTTATGACCGTCTGTTGTTGACCCATCATCAATTTCCGTCTAACTGGCTATTGACCCTCACCTAGGGTCCGTAAGTCCAACCACGGATCATACTAGTTGACCGTGGATAGGATCAGAGACTAAAAGATTTGGGCCTTAACGACGAAACCCCACATATGGTCTGTGGTCCTACCTACGGTCCGTGGGTGGTTACGTTGGTACTGACACTTGTTTTTTTGAAAACTAGGATTTTCTTCATTTTGAGACCCAAGGTGCTACATTATCTCCCCCTTGGGAACATTCATCCTCGAATGAAGTCTAAACAATCTGAGTATGAAGGGAAGGAGCAGCAATCCCTACCACTGAGTACTAGAAACTGATTTCTAACTGAACTGATTTCCAAGAACATTCAAATATGCTGAAATGCAAGAACAACTAAAGGAACATGATATTAAGACTGAAGTTACGCTAGAGTAAACTGAGAGGCTGGAGAGGAAACTGTTATCTCAAGCAGAAATGGAATTGGAAGGAAAGAGATGAGGGTACTTGACCATCATCGCTGCTTCTGCTTCCTAGGTAGCTCCCTTTACGGACCGACTCCTCCAAGTTTGTCAAATCTCATCACCCCCTTCATATAGGTGATACTTTCATGAAAACCCAATCATCTATCTCAAACTCTAAGTCCCTTTTCCTTACATCTGCATAAGACTTCTATCTTAAATCTATCTCTGATGATTTGAACTTTTTCCGTAGCATCATAAACCAAATCTGGCCCAATCACGGCTGCTTCACCTATTCGTCCCCCTTAGGAACATTTAAGCGACCATCTCCCCCTTGGGAGAAAACCTCTACTTTCTGATGATGAACTACACCTTCCAACTGGAATAATATAGGATCATTGTCTTATTTTTCCTTAATATGTGCTACACCATCCTCTAGAGATCATCTTTCTAGCCTTAATGTAAGAGATAAATTGACCTATAGGCACTGAGCTACTACTCTTCTATTCTAAGACTCGATTGTTTGGTAATTGGAACCGAACGATCCTAGTTCTACAATCCACTATCGCATAACAAGAATGTAACCAATCCATGCGTAGAATGATATCAAAATCTACCATTTCTAATTCTACATGATTTACTAAGGTGAATTTGTGAGAGACTGTGACAGGGCAATTTTTGAATACCCGTCTAGCTATAACTGGGTCACAAACATGAGTAGAGACTGAGAAAAGTTGAGAAAGAGTTTTTGGACTGACACCGAAGTTTACTGCTATATAGGGAGTTACAAAAGAAAGAGTAGCCCCTGGATCTAACAATGCATAAACATCTAAATGAATGACCCGAAACGTACCAGTGACCATATTAGGAGAATCTTCTTGGTCCTGGCGAGCCTGGAGAGCATAGAACCTGCCCTACAGTTGACCACTACCTATACTAAATGACACATCCTGCTAAGTTGGGCGACTTGCTAGTTCTATTAGGACTGTAGACTGAGCCCTACTATCATTATCTCATTGCCCCTGCCTAGTAGAAGGGCAATTCTTCACCCTATGACCAGACTGACCATATCCAAAGCATCATTACTTGCCTGCAAGACACTCGCTCGGGTGGTTCTTTCCAGACTTTGGAAAAGTTGGGTAGGTCCTATTTCCTGAAACATTTCCTTGAGACTTAAAGCCTAGTGCCCTACTATTCTGATCCTCTTGAAACCTTTGAGTGATTTCCACCACTCGATTTTTGCTAAGAGTACTCATAGTTCCTTATTCTATCTTTCTTGTTGAGCTTAGCTGTTTCTTTAAGCTTATCTCCCTCAACCTGCAGAGCATGAGTTATGAGCCTAGACATATTCATATCCTCTAACAACATAGAACTTCTGCACTCTGTCTTCACTAAGTAGGATACCCTAAATAGAAACTTACTCATATGCTCCTTTGGATCGGCAACCATGTGTGGACCATACCTAGAGAGTTGGGTGAACTTAAGTTCATACTCTTGGACTGACATGGAACCTTATCTTAAATTCATGAATTCTTGTGTCTTAGCTTCTCTCAACTCCCTTGGGATGAACCTATCCAGAAAAGCTCCTGTAAAACACTCCCAAGTCATAGGAAGTGCATTTTTACCCCTGTTTTCTTTCCATTGTGTGAACCATCTATGAGCCATATCCTTAATCTAGTAGGATGTGAACTCTACCCTATCATTTCCAGTCACTTGCATAACTCCAAAGATTTTCTTAACCTCATCAATGATGTTCTGGGGTCCTCACCAACTTACGACCCTAGAAACTTAGGCGGATACATCCTAAAAAAATCATGGACGGTAGCTGCCACTGATCCACCACTAGAATTTGCAAGAACTAGAACCAGTTGATTGCTCTGGTTAGTCATACTCTTAGACAAAAACTGAATCGCATTTCGAAACTCTACATTCAAAACTTCATGGTCTAGGATCGGAGGAACTATGTTAGAATTACATGCATTAGCATTTTGTGGGTAAGCTCTACGAGGAGGCATGATCTGAAACGTATAACGTCGAATTAGAAATAAGAAGTTCGATCATACCTTACGCACGTTAAGAGTAGTAAAGAAAGTGAAGTTTACCTAAAACACTTCGTAGCCTCCCTCTCATTAGATATGGTGCACTACACACCCATGAAAAGGACTCTACTTAGTGCGACATTTCAGACATCCTAGGACTCTTGAACCTAACGCTCTGATACCAAGTTTATCACGCTCTGAGGCTACCCCCTTGCCGTAAACACAGGACCTAGGATCATGAGTGGCCCCAAGCTAACCCTGAATCTCGCATATCATAAGCATAATAAAACATAACTAAATAAAAGATAATATGTGAAATCTAAAATAGTAGATCACTTAAATTGGGGAATACCCAAAACTGATATGAATATATAAAATATACTATGAGTTTAGTGATACTGAACAATCACTTAAATGCTAAGGCTTAATCTAATACTATGTCTGAAAGATCCTATACTGACTAGGGTTGCTGGGACATGCCTCCAGCTAACTCTAGAAAAACTGAAAACTTAAATAAAAGACTGAATATGAAAGACATGTCTATTGTCTTCGAAGTATGAGGTCTCACCACTGAAGTTGTTGAACACAGATCGAGAACCGATCTATGCGTGATCTAGATGCTGAATACATGAACTTACATAATGAAATGATGTAGCACACAATATGCGTCAGTACTTGAAGGGTATTAAGTATGCAATATAGAATATAGCTGAACAATATACATAACTAAACAAAGCATATAACTGAGCAATGATGTAAGATACGCATGATACTATACTAGAAATATTAAACATGAACTAACTGAATGCAATGACCAAGTTTATAGCATGCTGAAACTGAACTGGAACTGATAACCTGGTCAATGCAATAGAATATGTTTGTGGGAGCTACTAATAACTGACATAAAACCATATGAGCTAAATGTGGAGTTTGATGTATATGCCTCATCGAGAGGATCCAATATACCCTGCTAGAGGTATAGAGGAATGACTTGTGTGATCACTAAAATGTAATGCCCACAGAGGGCACGCATAAATCTACGGGGCAACATAGTTCTGGGACTATGAGGGTGGCTGACCCTAGTCCTACTTGGTATTAAGTCTACTCCCAACTTATTATGTAAATAAAGCATTATGACTGAATTTCTGTAATACCAGATAGCTCAAGATGTTGACATGCTAACTGGAAGTGCAACATTAATGTACTGATAAAGAAACATTCATAATTGGAGCATATATATGTAACACCCCGGAAATCTAATGACCTAAGCTAGAGCTTAACTCGTAGTCTAGTGTCCTAAATAGGGTTAACAAGAAGATAAGTGTCGTATAATGACTTCCCTAACTAAGTATTAAAGTTTTAGGACCTACACATCAAGGCATGACCCCCAAGGACCCAAGTGAAGGCCCAAAAAGTTGTCAAAAGACAGCAGGACCTATGGATAGGGCATCCATGAGCCATGGGTGGACCCACGCCCCGTAGGTGGGGGTAGTGAGTCGAGACTTAGTCTCCCCACTTTTACCTTTGTCCTCCCCCTCCCAGTAAAAAATGATGGATTGCCAGCATGAGGTGTCGCCCCACCTACGGTTCGTAGGTGGGGGTGTCATGGGTCACCCCTGTAGCTTCTCTAGTTTCGGCCAATTGGAAGGGTAGGTTAGTAATATCCTAATTAAACAATTAGAGTTAGGGGAAGGTTTTGTAATATATATTTAACACCTTTAAATACTAATAACTACCCTTAACACCTCTTAACTCG
This sequence comes from Solanum lignicaule, assembly GCA_029582545.1. Taxonomy (NCBI): domain Eukaryota; kingdom Viridiplantae; phylum Streptophyta; class Magnoliopsida; order Solanales; family Solanaceae; genus Solanum; species Solanum lignicaule. The sequence goes on along the minus strand of JAJOOF010024744.1, from coordinate 7,108 downwards.
CAAGACTCAAAACAAAACCAACTCTCCTCGCTCAAAAATTCTATCTAAGACTCCATTGAAGAACAAGGTCAAGGTCAAGCTAGATGTTCAAGAATCAACCTTTATTCTCAAATTTCGTGTGGAATTTAACCTAAGGTATGGATGTTTTCATCTTTGGGAAGCTATCACCCAAAGAGCCCCTTCAAACTATGTTTTCAAATCCCCCAAACCTAGGGTTTTTCAATCTCGTCATGGGTCTTCTTCCAAAACGAATTCAATTATTTAAATATTGTTTATGATGATCATTTATTGTTGGATTAATGGAGTATTCTTGGGTTTTGATGAAAATCTCCCTTAGACCCATGATTTCCCTTTCTTCTTGAATTATGAACTAGGGTATGACTTGATTGATCATGTAATCTTGTGAATTGATTATCTTTATGTTCATTAAGTTGTTGAATCATTAAATTCCCCTATATAGTGTTGTAATTCTGGAAGTTATAGTTGATCTTTATTCCTAGCCATGAAGGGCAATAACTAGGGTTTATGTACGTTGATGAAGATTGTACGTGAACTTGTGATTCACTTAGATAGTGATGAACCTATGGCTAATCTGTAATTGTGGTATTGATGGAAGATCCTTCTTCCTTATACCTTTACACTTGTTTATGCATGAAGTATGTATGTATGTGTATGTTAAGCTTATTGTGTTGATTGTAAGGCCATTCTGATGAACACACTACAAATATGATGTGAAAGGTTTACTCACATGTTGATAATTCTAAGGTTGAAATGACATTCTCACCCTATGAATCTATGAGCTATTATGATATTATGTTGGTTTGAGTGCCTAGTGCATTTTTTCATGAACCTAAACTTAAGTAAAGACTTAATGTGAATTTTAAAGGAAATTATGCTTAGCACCTAGCGGATATGAGTATGAGATGGATTCCTTTACGCTAGTAGTTGGTTTCACAATAGGGTGTCTCATGAGATGGAATCCTCCATGTTAGTAGTGAGGGTTTCTACACGCAATCTCCATATCCCATAACTATGTGCCCACATAGGTCTTAGCTAGTGGATCAACCTAAAAGCTAAAATGTACGTTCTACCTTAGGCAAGTAGGACACCTCTTTTTTGGTGTGGGGGTAGAACACCGGATTCCATGTAGCTCACATGGTCTATGTCAGTTAAGGCTATTATCCCTATATGATGCGAATATGAACTATGGTAAGAACATGGACTTTAATTTTGACTTCTTAAGAGGTACTACTTAGTATTAGTGGGGGTGTGGGACTTCACTCATACATTGCACAAGTGGACTTTAAGAGGGGTTATGGTTAGGTTTTCTTATGTTATGAAGACTTATGAATTATGTGTGCATGTTATGTATGAATGTTAAGGTTAACTTTACTTGTTACAATTTATGATCATTAATGTCTCCTTACTTATGTATGTTAGCTATGATGAGGTAAAAGTAGGATATGTATGTTGTTGTTGACTTAAATGTGATACTTGGCAATTGGTAGGGTTATGGGATCTTTCCTTTGCATTGCACTAGTATGACTCTGGGTTCCTTATATGTTGGTATGACTTATGTTTCTTTATAAATGTGCATAATGGTTTTCAAACTTGATAAAGGCATGATTTCAACTAAATGTACCTTTTATGCATGTTTCAATGATTTTGTGCATGTCTTCAATACTTAGTACTTTATGTGCTAACCCATATTTCTACTTTTTAATATGAGTATAGGTTCCGGTCATTGAGACATACTTCTTCTTGAAAGTGAAGCTTCGGTTGACTATTCCCTAGGCTTGGTGAGTCCTCAAGTTTGAGGACAAGATGTTATCATTTCTTATTTTGCTATTTTTTACTTACTTGTAACAAAACCCCCCATTGTTAATTGACATTTACAATGTTTTAAATCAATAATGTCTTTAGCTATGACTAGTTAGAACTAAATTTTGTTTTTCTATTAATTCTCAAAACCACTCCCTTGGGAATGATCCCAACTCTGGGTTGGGTTACTAAACTATTGTACGATCGTATACACTTGCATCGGAAATTGTGTCTTGATTACACAAACATCACTCCATGAGTGTCACCACGACCCGTGATGACCACCACGAACCATCTTAGTGCTCATAGGAGGTGACCTTCCCTTGGTCACTCATTACCTAGGTCCATGGGCACCACCACAAAGTGTGGTGCCCTTCACCAACCGTGTGGACCTTCGTGGAGGGTTCCAAGGTCAATTTCTCTAGCCCTTGACTTGTTACTTAGCCCCTAGATTAGCCGACTAGATTTTGAGGTGTTACAATATCTCTCCAGATGTATTGTTAGATCCATTTTTTGTCTCTACTCCTATTAATGAATCTATTGCGGCTAAGAGAGTCTATAGAAATTATGTTGTCTCCTTATCCCATAAAGTCAATCATGTTGATCTTGTAGAGCTTAATATGTTAGATTTCAATATTATTCTTGGTATGGATTGAGTGTAGGTTTGTTATGCTTTTATTGATTTTAATACCCGAGTGGGAAAGTTTAAATTTCCAAATGACCCTATCCTAGAGTGGAATGGGGAAAATTCTCTGCCTAAGGGTCTGCTTGTTTCTTGTCTTAAAGCTAGAAAAATGAAGCACCCTGAATTTAGAAAAAGAAAAGTACACATCTTGTAGTCGACTTGGCGATCCGCCAAGTTGGATCTCTTTGCTTGTTGGCTTGATCTCTAATGGCAAGCATTTTGGAAAATTGGGCGAGCCAGGTAAGGTTTGGCGATCCATTCAGTGCCTCGCCAAAGACCCTTCCCCCACCGCCTAGTGGTCTGCTCTTTGGGAATAAGTTACTGTAAATTAAGGCGAGCCAAGGGCTCACTTGGCGAGTCGCCAATTTCCCTTGGTGAGCTCTAGTGTGAGGGTCTACATATTTTAAGTTGGGATCTTAAAGGTCTTTTCATATTTACTGAACTACTAAACTATGTTGTTTTACCCTTAAATCTAAAGGTCTATATAAGCATTCTACTCTCAAATTTCCCCCAATTTAAGACATTTTTCTAAGAACCAAAAAGAACTCCAAAAATCCTCTCAAATAATTCTCCTATGAACCCATGTGATCCCAAGGTTTTAATGTTATGAACTACATGTTGTGGGATTTTTGATCTTCAAGGAATAATTTTATGAAATTAAGCATGTATTACTAGTTTGACATGAATTTATGATGAAATTCATATCTAACCAATGTTTTCTAAGAGTTGATGATTGAAATTGGGTTTTGACCTCAAGGAGGTGAATTATGGACTTATTCATTGGTTATGAAATCTATGCAAATGCTTTAAGGGTGCTTTGAGAGTAAAGTACCAATGTTGATGTTGTGTTGTGAAAGGACATTCTCACTAAAACACATACTAGCATGATGTGAAAGGTTTTCTCACATCGAAAGGATTTTTAGGTTTAAAGGCTTTCTCACCTAATACTAGGAGTTATCTTAATGAAACTAGCTTTTATTAGTTGTCTAAGGTCACTTTTTCATGAATAACAAAGTCAAGTAAGAAATGACTATTCCATGGGAATTTATGCTTAGCACGGAGTGGACATAGATAATAAGATGGAATCTCTCCCGTTAGTAGAGGTCGGGTTTCCAAAGTAATCTCATGAGATGGAAGCCCTCCCGTTAGTAGAGGCTGGGTTTCTAGTAGCAATCTCCTTATCCCATAACTATGTGCCCACATAGGTTGATTAGCTAGTGGATCCATGTAAGTTAGATGTTCATAGTTCTACCTTACACAAGTAGGACACCCCTTTTCAGTGTAGGGTAGACACCGGATTCCATGTTATAGCTCACATGGTCTCAATGTCGGTTGTTGCTATTTCATCACAAGTAATAATGAACTAGGGTTACTCAAGGAGTATCACATGTGAGTTCAAAGATTTTAAAAAAGAAGTTATCTCGCAATGACCATGATTCATGACTTATGTTTTATAACTCTTTCATATGATGTTTTAGCTTGGTCAATTGCATGTCATGAAATGAAATGTCCCTTTTATCATGATATTATTGTTTTATGCATGGCTATCATACTTTGCACAATATTTTGTACTAACACATACTCTTTCCTACATTCTTTCCAAGTGTAGGGTTCGACTGACAAGTTTTCGAGTCACATGGCTAGCAGTTGAGTTCGTGATTTCCAGAGCTTTTGTGAGTCCTCAGGCTTCGAGAAAGGATTATTGTTTTAGTTTCTTTCATATATTTCTCTTTTGGACTTGATGTAAGGGCTAGGCCAAATTTCATTCTATTTTATTAAATGGCTATGTTGAGACAAGAGTTTATACTTCTACTCATCGTTTTATAAATGTTTTGGACTTCAGCTTTTTTTACTCTTGTTGTTTTATCTCTTATGTTATGAGAGCTAACTGGCTTATGTGGAGTCCTTCGGGGTTCTATAAGCCATGTGGCATCAAGGGGGTACCCCTGGGTCATGACAAACTTAGTAATCAGAGCATAAGATGAAGAATGGTCCTAGGATGTCTCATAATCCACGTCTAGTAAAGTCTTGTTCATGAGAGTGAAGCACGCCACATTTACGAGTGAGAGCCTATAAGATGATTAGGAAAATACATTTCTTTCATTACTCTTAAGTCGTGCGATATAATTTAACTCTTTAAAGTCTCTCTCCTAATCCTTATCCTATTTTCTTCAGGATATGGCTACCCGAAGAACTTATGCTAGGAGAAATATGAGGGAGTATGCGGAACAAGAAGCTCCTCCCTAAGCTCCTCTAGTTCCGGTCGATCCTTTGGCCGAGTATTTTCTAATGTGAAGTTTAGGGTAGCTTTTCAAGTATTGGCCCAAGCTATGATGGCCCAAGCAAATATGGAGGTAGTAGTTCCCGAGAACCCTAGTGTGAATTCGACGGCTTCAAGAGTGAGGGGCTTCACAAGAATGAACCCTCCGGAGTTTCATGGTTCTAAAGTTGAGGAAGATCCTCAAGAGTTTGTCAATGAGGTATATAAAGCGTAGATGATCATGGGAGTTACACATTTAGAAAAGGTGGAGTTTGCCGCTTACCAATTGAAAGGTGTGGCTCAAGTATGGTATAACCAAAAGAAAGAAGGGAGGTTGGAAAATGTGGGTCCTCTTGATTGGGAGAAGTTTAAGGCCGCATTTCTCGATAAGTTTTTTCCCTTGAGATGAGGGAAGCCAAGGTGCTAAATTCATTAACCTTCGACAAGGAAGTTTGAGTGTGAGGGAGTATGCTCTAAAGTTCACTCAATTGTCTAAGTATGCTCCATCAATGGTTGTGGATTCAAGAGATATGATGAGTAAGTTTGTGTCGGGTGTGTACGAAACGGTGCTTAAACAGTGCCGAACCGCAATGCTCATTCATGATATGGACATCTCTCATCTCATGGTACATGCACAACATATTGAGGAAGAGAAAAATAAAGAAAGGTCTAGAGAGGCAAAAAGGGATAAGATCAGTAATGGTAATTTTTCTAACACAAAGTCCGATGGACAAGGTCATCCAAGATTCCGACAAAGGTTTTCCAGTCAAGGTTCCTCCAATGCTACTCCAAAATTCAACCAAGATAGGATGTCTAACCCTAAGTCACAAGGAGGTAATGGTAGTGGATCTTCGTTGTCTAGGCTTAATGGTACCAAATGTGGAAGGAAGCACGATGGTAAGTGCCTAGCCGGCAAGGATGGTTTCTTCGGTTGTGGTAAGAGTGGCCACAAAATGAGGGACTACCCGATGATTATGGCTAAAAGAAGAGAGGGAAAGAAAGCTACCCCTAGTGGTTAGGGTCCAAATGCTTCTAAGCAAAACAACTGCTATGTTCTTCAAACTTGAGGTGAATAAGAGACTTCTCCGGATATGGTTACCGGTATGTTAAAAAATTTCCAACTTGATATTTATGGTTTATTTGATACCGGTGCTACTTTTTCTTTTGTGATGCCATATGTGGCTATGAGGTTTGATGTGTGATGTTAGCATAAACAAGACACAACTTCCGATTCAAGTGTCTACGATCGTACAATAGCAATATAACCCAACCGAATAAGTTGGGGTCGAGTCCCAAGGGAGCGGTTTCTGAGAATTAAGAGTTAAGAACGAATATGCTAGAGTTAACCATAGCTAAAAAACATTATTGAGTAAAACCATAATAAATTAAGGGGTTGACACGAATGTCAATTACTAAGGGGGGTTTCTAGTCGAATAACAACTAAAACAGTGAAAACAAAAAGATGTGAATATAAGGAGACAGATTCTTGGGATGTGATAGGAATATGGGATAAACTACACAATTGAACAGTTGTAACTAGGCTAGACTTTAGTCGGGGTAAATTCTCTCTCGAGCAACTTACCCCGAATCAACTAGGTTTCTCTCGAACACCGAGTAGTCGCTTTTAAGGACAACCTTCGCCTTAGACCATTCACTCCCTTGACCTGAATGTGTGGGAAAAGTCCTAGGATTCACTCTCTCGAGCTGAACCCATGACGACCCAATAACCACGGCTATCGATTTAGTAGTCTTAGTACGGCTATCGATTTAGTAGTCTTAGTTTTGAAACCTCTCTCACGAACAAGCCAAAAACACTAAGATGAAATCGTATTTGCCACAACAATCCCATTAAGTTCAAACACAACTATTAAACGAAATCACATTTAACAAGCAAATAGACTAAAAATAAGCAATACCCAACAGGAAATTTAACCCATATTCACAAAATCACACCCCAAAAATTGGGGTTTTGGCTAGACACAGAGAAAAGGATGAAAACGATACCAAATCGAAGTAACATTAACTGGGTATGATTTATATTCACTTTAAACAAGTCTGGGATGAAGAATCTTTAACACCCAGTTCCAATTTCTTGGAATTGGAAGTCTTCAAATCTTCAAAAGCTAAGAACAAGGTCTTTCAACTTCAATTTTTTTTTTAAAATGTTGTATTTGAAATTACATACATAGATATATCCGGAATATAAAAAACTCAATATCACAAAAATTGATAACGACAAATTAGATCAATTAATAGATAGTATATCTAAAATAGAATATAAATATATTCAATACTTAAAGAAACAATGAATAACGAGAATGAAGAATATAGACAAAAACTTA